>DWGR01000537.1:0-21769 GCA_018247715.1 Heliconius burneyi | reverse complement strand
ATTTTTATAATGAATCTAATTGAACAAAGAGTTTGCATTAAATTTTGTGTTACAAGCAAAATTTCGTGTACGGAAACATTGAAAATGTTGGGAGAAGCTTACGATGAATCAATTTTATCAAAAACACTTTATAACATAACAGTTTATAATTGGTACAAGGCGGCCAAAATGGTCAAAAACGGCCTTGAAGATTTGCCTCGTTCCGGACGACCTTCAACCTCTTCAACCGATGATAACATTGAAATTGTGAAGAAAACTGTGCTCGAAAATCGTCATACCAGTGTTAGAGAGTGATTAATTACCTTAACATCTTTCGAGAGTCGGTTTTTTGGATGTTGGTTGACATTTTGGACATAAGAAAGGTCGCTTTGCGATAATGCACCATCGCATCGAGCTCACCCCGTGACCGAATTTAAGACTATAAACTCGATAAATACCATCGATCAACCACCGTACTCACCAGACCTAGTTCCGACCGACTTTTTCCTGTTCCCTAAACTCAAATTGCCACTCCGAGGATACCGTTATGAAGTGAATTGAAGACGTAAAAGAGAATTCAACGCGAGGGCTAAAGAAGATCCCTGAAAGTACTTATAAAATATGTTTCGAAGATTGGAAGAAGCGTTGGCATATGTGTATTGCATAAAATGGGGCCTATTTTGAAGGCGCCAAAATAAATATTGATGAATAAATTAATAATTTTTGTTGTATTTACAATTGCCGGATAGTTTATTGTCACAATATATTATTGGAGAATATGAAGTTTCTTTCCCATGACAAATTATCTCTTGTGGAAATAAAAAAAACTGTGTTGAAAAAAAGATCAAAAACAAAAAAGTAAACGTTAATTGGATAGTCTCTAAAAGTCGTCAAAAAAAGAGCACTTCGCTGACAATTAATTACCATTATTTATTGAAAAAGCAGAAAGCGCGGCGTTTTATTAAAATTATATTTTATTTTCCAAGGACCTCTCGTGACGACTGAATGTAGAATAATTGCATCTTCTGTTATTAAAATATGAAACGCAATCGGGTTACGGCGACTTCAATTTCCGCTTTTACATAATTAATGAATTGTTAGCTGAACTGGTATACCCAGCTTGCATTATTACTAAGCTTATATACATATGTATCTGCTTCGCGCTGTAGCCCGCACACAGCAGGTAGGCAGAGGAAAATTAGACTTATTCAACTGGCAATGTTTTCAGAACTCGGCATAAAGTGGGGAACGGAGTGTCTTAACACTAGATTCCCTTTAGAGTGAGTGACTGAGATTGTATTTAATTTTAATTTCTTTGAGATTGTTTTAATCTAAAATAAAATTTTATGACTTAATTTTTTTAATCTTATCAGAAATCATATTATAAAAATATAAAATATCAAAATATAAATAGCGTGAAATTGAAACCTATTTAGTCTTAATACAGGCAAAAAAGGTTCCCCCAAGACCAAGCACGCCAAATCTCAATAAGCAACAATACCTATTTTCTCACCATTTAACCAAAAAGGCCGTCTATCTTTCACAGATATTTATAGCGCCCTTTCTGAGTCTGATTTAGAACCTTCCTTTACTATCTTAATTCTTGCAATTCGTTTTTGACGCCCAGTTTAGATTCATTAATTGAGTAGGAAAGGTCTTTCTAAAATGAATGGTAAAGATTTTTTGTATTTTTTGCTGCCTTCTGTTAATGAATTTGTATCGAATGTAATTGCTTCCGGCAGTCTTGGATTTAGCCTTATTTGGAGCGAACCTTCAGTTTTTAGTCAAAAATCTAATTTGGTAACTTCACTCTGTATCCTGCACAGAGTAGGGTAAGCAGACGGAACCTAGTGTTAAGACACTTCCGTTTCCCGCTTTCCGCCGATTGTTTTTTGTATGAAACTTCTGATGGTAGCCTTAGTTTTATCTGAATATTCTTAAAGGTCAGATAATTTATAAATAAGAAACATATAATTTGTATTATTATTTCTGCTCTCTAAACGAATTAACTAAATACATACACATGAAGAAAATAGTATTATGTAGAAAAAAATCCAAAAGTTTTCTTAAAAAGGAATTGGGCTCGTCCGGAATTTGAACCCGAGACCTCTCGCACCCTAAGCGAAAATCATACCCCTAGACCAACAAACCCGCTACTACGTTGATTGAATATAAGTATAAATTTCGTACGAAATCCAGTACGTGTTAACTTTCACTTACACGTTTACTCAACATTATGAGCATATGTATGTATATCATATAGTCCGGTCAACGCGTCATGGCTGCTCTGAAGTAAGATTTTCTGAACTCTTGTGCATTGTTCACTGGGTAAGAAAAATCGTAAAATCAATTTTACACAGCTATATACAGACAACTTCAGGGTGGCCACGGCTCGTTGACCGTACTGTACTTGATACCTTTTACCTATGGTTTCGCGTCAGAGTTTAAATTACGAATTGCACATGATACAATATATTTTCTAAATTTCCGAAGTAACTTTAAAAACAAAAGATTATAGTAAGGTAATATATATAGCCTATAAGTATTCCTCAATAAATAGACAACACAAAAGACAATATCCAATACAAAAGATTTATTTCAATATTTTTTTTGGAAGTCATTAGTTCCTGAGAATTGTACGTAAAACCAAACAAACTATTCAGCTTTATAATATTAATGTAGATATAATGATGAGCGGATATAATGATGTAAAATTACGAACGGAATGTACCTCTAGAGTTCAAACTGTTAAAGTATCTTGATTAATTTCTTTAGGTATGGGCTTAAAATATTTAACCTACGAGTATATTCTGTTTTCGTGTTGGTATATATATATATATATATATATATATATATATATATATATATATATATACGAGTATATCCTGTTTCCGTGTTGGTATATATAAATCGAAATATGTTTATGTTTTAAACAAAAACAGTGGGTATCCAAAATATTTAGCTAAGATATTTCAAATTAATATTTAGACGTGCCATCACAGTGAACTCTAAAGTATATGACTTTGAAATGCATAAGATCAAATGCAGATGAAATTACCCAACACTGAACAAATTTACTGAATATTCATAACGTTGCGAGACTCACCGTGAGTTTTATCCTTCGTAACGTGTATGTTAACTGAAATCAAAATAATACTGAAATTAACACCTTCAAGTTGTAATATATCCATATAATTCTAAAATTATAGGGATAAATTTAAATGACCTAGGTTTAAGCGGCCCCTAACGTCCACTGTCCTAGCGCCTCTCTATATATAACCAAATTTAAAATGCTTAAATATATAAAAAATAATGATATCGATGTCCACCCAGAGCAATCGCAATATTTAAAAATTATTTGTTGGAATGAAAGAAATGTTTAAGCTCTGTGCAAAGAAAAAAAAAATAATTTACTTCACATATTAAAAAAATACTACAAAACTGACAGATATATGTTTTTACTCTTTTCGCTTTTGTTACATTCGTTCCAAATATCTTTATAAAAAATCTACACGCAATGTCTCGAATATTGGGGGGTGCGTGGAGAACAAAGTGCCCTAACACTAGATGCGCTCTGCCTACGTTACCTACTGTATACGTTATACATATAATATGATATGATATATACCTGTAATACTTATAATATGTATATGATAACTCGAACATGCAACTCCTGTGGAATAAGAACCATGACCACGGCACCATCGGTCATATCTAAGCATCTAACACCAAAGCAAATAGAAAATTCACGCTTTATCGGATTAAACGATTTGGTAGAGATGAAATGGGAGATGAACAACCGAAATACATAACTCCTTACTGGATTTTGTAGACATGATTACATTTGATAACCTTTTGTAATCGTTGCACCTTTGTGATCATATTGGTACAAATGTGTCTGTTGGATAATAAAAATATAGGGTTTTTACACTAAGCCATTTGATATTGTATGTATATCTGTATGAAAATAGCGAATTGAGTTATTAATACTTATTAAGGCCGTCGTGGGGCAGCGCCACAAGCGTATACATGAGACGGTTGTGGGTTCTGTTCCTAATATTTAAAAATAATAATTCGCTCTGGTAAAGAGGCAAAGCGCGGCGTTGAGTTCCGCCACTTAGCACGCAATGTATCCAGAATTTAGCAGAAAGTGGAGACTGGAAGTGTCATGGGAATGGGAACAGGTTTCTTAATATTAGGTCCCCTCTGCCTATATGCGGGATACAGCGTGAAGCTAAAAAATATATCACACCAACTCTCATATCCACTCAAAACTTTTAATATTCGCAAATTGTATAAGGAAATTACATAAGTTATGAAAACAGAACGATTCTCTTGAATGTTTTCAATTTGTTCAACAATGTTGTAAAACATATGAATAAAGGAGACTGCTTCATTTTAATAAAGCAGATGCAGTTATATTGTCATTTCTAGTTTTCTGTATTTATTATACATATATTTTAGCTTCACGCTATATCCCGCATGTAGCAGGATACGCTAGGTGGTGGAACACAACGCCTCGTTTTGCTTCGGTACTAGAGTGAGGAAATAAGCATATTATTTTACACTTCCTCGAATGGAAATCGAACCACCAACCTTTCGCGTTGACTCACGCTTGTGCCTTCCGAATGGCCTTACTACTACTATATTAAAGTAATATTGTTACAGAACATGAAAGACCAATCGTTATTTTTTCATCAAAGCGAATCAAAGTTTCTAGCTTTCTTTTGTAAGATTGCTGTCTTGATTAAATTTGAACAATATTTATAAAACAATACTAAGGTAGTGACGCAGCGCAGGCGGCGCAGCGCGTCTGTAAACGCATCAAGTTGTGGGTTCGATTCCCACGCGAGGAAATATCTGGTATTTTTAATAAAAATTTATTAAATGAAGTTATTACTAAATTAATTAATTTTACAGTGTGACTTTACGCAACTACACCATTGACAGTCGATACGGGCAGAGCCTCGGGCGGAACACTTACCAATTATGAAGAGTTACATAGTCGCTTGGAACTGGTTTTTACTTGATTGAATAAGAGAAAGTAAGTGAATTAATATTTTTATTTTGATCTCTCTATATAACTGGCTCGTTGGTCTAGGGGTATGATTTTCGCTTAGGGTGCGAGAGGTCCCGGGTTCAAATCCCGGACGAGCCCAATACTTTTTACATATATATTTTTTTATGTATTTAAATGCATTTTATAAGTACCTAGTCATATATGACTTAAAAATTTAATAGTGAAATTATTTCTCTCGTTAGCCTACTTGTTAGGCATTTTTTTAGTATGAATTTGACGCCAGTCGTGGCGCAGGGGCACGAGGGAGTGACTGTAAACGCGATGGATTGTGGGTTTGATGCCAACCCGAACTTTTAATATGTTTAGGCAAAGCGCGGCCCTACGCTGTCCGCCACGGCGACAGGCTTTCTTTTTGGGACCAGACCAAATATAATATTTCACTCAGAATGCATTTTGTATCATGTGACCAATTTTCGATAGTATCAGTCTGTGCTCGATTATGGGTTCGATTACTACGAGGGAATGAATTATTCTCATTTCCTCGTCCTGGAGATAAAAGATAAAAACGTGGCATAGAGTTCCGCCACTCTACAAGCAATCTTTCCTATGTAGACTGAGTGTCTTAACACTAGGTTCCTCCTTAGTAACTTGCTAAAAAGAATAAACTAACAAAAAATTATATTATACTATACAGTATACTTATATATTTTACTTATTGTAGCTTTCATTGAAATACTTTAATATTAATATAACTGGTCACAAGACGATATTTAATAACGTCTTCGTGCAGACAAATAACTTTACTGTCCAGAATATTTCAAAGCGCCTTATATTATACTTGCACTATTTAACTTGGCGGTGACCTTGCTCACTTATAATATACGAACAAAATTAAACTTTCGTCACCTCTTTATTAAAGTATAATGTTCGTTTTATATTATTTTTCTATATAAAACGAACATTATACTTTAATAAAGAGGTGACGAAAGTCATATAATTTAAAGGAAAATATTTTTTTCTTATAAAATAAATTTCATATTTTATGTATAAATGTAATAATTAATTTTATTTTAATTATTATTAAGTAAAAGTAAATAAATTACTACTGACTTTGTTTTTTTAATTAGTATTAGTAAATAAGGTAATTTTTGCAATTAAAACGGCGGGCCTAATGTGCAGTGAGAAAACGTGGTCATCCATGGCCTATGTTTAAACAAATCTAGAATTCCAATGAAAAAAGAGAGAGAGGAGAGCGCAGAACTTGGCACTAAATTATCTATGCGTAAGTCCTTTCTTACCTTGGTAATATCCATAATAGGGTGAGCGGTGGAAATGAGAGTTGTTCTTAGCGTAGAAGTCGTATGCGATGTAGAATTGATAATCAGCTACTTCCTTTAAACTATCATCATATCCTTGTAAAGATTTCATTTCTGCTACACTTATAGTTTCATCTTCTTCTTCTCCTTTGTTTAATGCGTTTAATTGCTGTAACAAATTTCATTTATTAAAAAATATATTAATGTGAGGCAGTGACTTATCGTTAGACTGTGGAAAAATCCAATGATTTTAGGTTTGATTCTTATTATTTTCGATATCAAAGAGCAGCGTTGAGTTCCGAATTTTAACAGGAAATGTCTAAAAATAGACGTGTGTGGCAAAAGAAGTGTTTTGACATATGACTCCGCCTACCATGACATACAGGAAACTTTCCCTGTATTAAAATTAGTTTCATATTATGTTTCATATGAGAATGATAATGATTCAATTCAAAATGACTTTAAATTCTTATTTTGTTAAAATCCTTCTCTAAGATGCGACTCGATTAGGTAGTTTATTCTCTGAGTGCAATTCCAATAAAACTCAATCTTTAACCAAATAGACTATAGATAAATTCACATTCCGCGACGTCGCCGTCGATTTTATAAGAACCACGATTTACTTCATAGAAGATTTAAATAAACTTACAAAATATTATCGTTAATATTATAATGAGCAAGTAAGTATTTGTAATTAACTCCAAGCATATGAAATACTTTGCCGCAGAAGAACAAAGTATGCTGCAAAATCGACTGGTTATGGGTTTGATCCCCACTCGGCGAGAGAAAATATTTGTTTAAATTTATATTTTTCTTTCTTAGCTCCGGTGTCAAGGCAAAACGCGTTGAGCTCCGTCATTTAACACGCAATGCCTCCAGAAGTAGACGGAAAGTTGAGAACAGAGTGTATTGACACGAGGTTCCCTCTGCCTACCTTGCTATGTGCGGGATACATCGCGAAACTGAATGATTTTAGTAGTGATTGAGTAGGCTACAAGGAACCTGGTAAGCTTGTGTTAAGAAGCGTCATTCCCCATTTTTCAATTCTCAAGACATTGGGTGTTGAAGGGTGAAACTCAACGCCACACTTTACACCGTTACCAGAGCCAGAAAATGAAAATATTAACGGTGGCAAAATATTTCTCTGCATATTATTTCTATATATTGTTTATTTTCATTTTATAATATATCAAGCCTCTCACCAATCACTACGAAAACAGAAATTATTTAATTCTAAGTCAAAACCAGTAACCGTATCCGCACGTGGTCGGGTCGTATCGGAGACGAGTGATAGTGGAGTGGTCATTATCGTCCTATTAACGAGGCGGGTCGCACCTACGTTACGAAGCTGTCTATATTGGAAGTCACTTTGGCAGGTATTATGCGATATACGAATATAGAGAAAATCTAATTTTTGTACGTAATCGTTATTTAGGCCGCGATTAACTGTTGCGGTGATTGTGGATTCGATTTCTAGTCGGGAGAATGAGTTACGTGAGGTACGTAATCATAAAATGCGGCGTTGATATCCGTTAATCATCACTCAACTTCTAGTAATTTAGTCGGTGCATGGGTAACGGCCTTCTACTCTCTGGCTGCCTACTTTGCTATATTCCGGATACAGTATGCAGTACAGTGTATGCATAATTTTTATTTTGTCAGCTTCACGCTGTATCCCGCACACAGCAGGATAGGCAGAGGGAACCCAGTTTTAAGACACTCCTTTCCCCATCTACATTACTTATGCATCCGCAAATATAAATATCTATAAACCTCTTATAGCAGAGAGGATTTACTGTAGTCGGAAGCAACCGTTCTCCTAGATCTTCGATTGCATGATGAGCGGCGGCATATATATAAAGATCTCATATTTAAAATTTAATTCGAAAAGTCTTTGCTGTTTATCGAAAAGCCGTATAAGCGCTCTTTACGATGGAAAGTATAAAATCAAACTTTAGCACTCACAAGTATTTATTGCAAATTTAGAATTTACGATCTCTTTATGACCTATAAAGTGGAATAAAAAATAAATATCGTTTAAGTTTTTTAAGTTTCACTCTGTATCCCGCATATAGCGGGGTTACAACACATTTATCTCCTTAGCAGAGCAAAGAAATAATTTTTTTTTTTTTTAGTGGAAATTGAATCTACAACCGTTGTGTCTGTGCTCATAGGATGTGCCCATGCACCACGGCAGCTCCAACGGCAGTATGATATTGTTTTCTTTAAATATTTTATTGCATATAGAAAGGTAAGCAGAGGGACAACACCGGGTGCGTAAGGGATAGTTACTACTATACTACACTTGTGATACACTTTCCGCTGAATTATTCGATGTGTTGAGTGGCGGAACTCAACGCCGCTGTTACCTGATTACCAGAGCGAGAAAATGAAAATATTAACAATGCATTCTCCCGAGTGGAAATCGAACCTACAACCATCACTCTTACATTCAATTACAATCTGGTACGAAAAATATTGGCATTCTCATCCAAAAATACTGTACTGCCGAGGTTCACGGAAGCATTCCTCTCATAGACAACCGGAGCAAAGTAATGAAAAAACATGTATTTCCTCTAGGAATCGAATCCACAACCTCTAACGCTTACAGTCGCACGCTCGTGCCCATTCTTATTTTAGTAATTTAATTTATATCATATAAAATTAATTCATTATACGTAAGTTAAAAAATGTTATTTTCAAAACTAGCTTCACAAGTTTTCGGCCACCTTCCGATAACAACCCTTCAGCGTACAACCACAACTGAATTGCAAAAACGTTTGGTTTTTCTTTTTCTTTTGCAACGTGATTATGCTATTTTCATTTGCTTTCGGTACGAAGTGAATGGATTTTCAAGCTACATTGCAATTATCTTTTCAACCAAGTAACAGCTAGAAGTGCTTTTATTGAGCGATGGTAGCGGAAAAATTGGAAAAATAAAAAAAACGGAAAAATTGGAAGCGGAATATTTAATATAGTTTTTGGTAGAGAAAAGTTAGAGTTGTGGTAGGGCTTAGAAATAATATCATTAATCAGCGTAATCTAGAAACAAATAATATTTGAAAAGAATATAATTTACAAAACAAAAACTAATTTTGTAGTAATATATAAACTATAAATCACTAATAAGCCGTCCTCAATTTTGTTTTCATTAAAACGTCAAATCCATGCTTTTCCCATTCACATAGGAATTTCAGGAAATCCTCTCTTAGTGCTAGTCCTCCTCCTCTACACTCTCCAAGCCACTTTCAGTAAAAAGTAAAAATTTCAACAATCTCAGCCACGCATATTCGTCCTTGTGTTGTCTGTCAGTCACTCGAAGTTTTATATACATAATATATAAAAAAATATATAATTAAACACAATTAAAAACAATGCGAATGAGATTTTAACATGCATCCTTACATGTTACCTTTAGTACCACCTTCTATAGGTATATAAAAACCATACATCCCTTCAGTTTACAAGGAAATCCACACCCAGTTAACCCTGTAGTTATGGTTTGGCAGAACGCCAATCTCTACAGCGGATTAGGTTTAAAAAATATAAACAGACTACGTAGATTCTAAGCTAAGATAGTTAAGATAGTAATTTAAATTATTAGGGCAGCGCAGTTTGGTACTATCTCACTGCATACATTGATGATAATTCTGGGTTCGATTTTCATTTTATAATATTATGAGTAGTTTTAACTTTCTTGTTAAGAAGAGGCGTTAAGTTCCGCTACCCAACATGTCATGTCATGTCATGTCATGTCTATACACCTAATTTTAGATACAAAAAGACTTTTCTAAGAATGTTTTCATATCTATCAAGGCGATGAAATGTAAATTTATATTCTCAATTCACTATCTCGACGCTAAAAATGTTTCATATGCCGTACGTAATTAACGCATGGGTTTTTCTGAATTTTAGTTTTTTTAGTTATTTCTTATTGAAGTAACATTAAAATATATTTTAGAGGATAAATAATGTAAATGCTTGCTATTGCTCCGTGTATGTTTAATTGAACTCAAAATTACAATTTTTACATCTTAAACACACACTAGAGATAATAGAGATGTAACCTATTAATATTTTTTACCGTGAATATTTTTATATGATTATATACGAGTAATTTAATAATTTACGTTGGAGTCATTTTAAAAACATGTAAATATTTGCTTCTCGCTGTATCCCTTAGCGTGTTGACTGGCGGAACTCAACGCCGCGCTATATCTTTTACCCAGATCCCAGGGAACAAAAATATTTGTATTACTCCTTTGGAAATGAAACCCCCAGGCTAAAAATATACCTAAACATAATAATAAAATAACATTACAATATTTATTTCTAAGAAACCAATGATGCCTACGAATTTTGTTTTTTAAACAGGACAAACTTTTTATTTAAACGCAAAAACAATAATATAAAGTATATTCAACTTACAAGTCCCTCGTTGTGTAATTCTTCCCACGTAGGATCGCCTTCGGGCTCAGTCTCTATAGCGCCCTCGTAATGGAGAACGGCGACTTGCTTTGCTTTTGTGAATCTGTGTATTGAGAAAAGAATTTACCTAGTTGAATTTATGTATGGTCAGTGACTGGCTGTGGATTCGATTCCTATCCTTGGGAATGAAATATTAAATAACTATTTAAATTTCATCGCTCTGGTAGAGGCAAAGCGCGGTATCGAGTTCCGCCATAAAGGCGTAATTCGGCGTAAAGTGGAGAACGGAAGTGTTTTAATGAGACAAGAATATCTTAACACTAGGTTCCATGGTTCCCTCTGCCTATAGTGTGAAGCTGAAAAGAAATATATTAAAATAGCATATCCATACATAGATTTGTACTTAAGATGTTAAATATATCCATATATCGGGTTTTCTATTAAGGACATAACAATTTAGCTCAATTTAGCTCTCCGCGGCTAGTGGCACCGTCTTATTAAAATCACATATAGTTGATGTCAAGTTCATCCAATTTTGGCCACAAATAATCTTCCAACATAGCACGAAAGCGCTCTCCATTGACGGTAACATGACGGTCGTTTTCATCCACGAAAAAATTCGACCCAATCACACCTCCGGCATGAAAACCGCACCAAACAGTAATTTTTTACGAATGTAACGGTGTCTCAAGAAGCACATGTGGGTTTGTTGCTGACCAATAACGTATGTTTTGCTTATTAACAAAGCCATTGAGCTAGGAGTGAGCTACGGCCGAAAATTGGAGTAAGCGCTCTTAAAGTTGCGACCACCGACTCAGGATTTCGGTAGTAATTTTTAATCACTTTTAAACGTTGCTGGTTCGTGAACTTTACCATAATAAAAATGTTAACTTAAACTTACGTTTTGACATTGACATTTTATAAAAAAAATTAAGGGTGCGTTCATATAAAGTTATACGAAATTGTTACGTCCCTAATAGAAAACCCTTTATATATTTAACTTCTTAAGTATACATCTTTTGATTTGAAAGACATAATTCTCTAAGAATATAAATATTATATAAGATGAAGACACTTATATATAACCTAATACTAGCCCTCTTTGTTATTCCCCGAGCCAGTGGTCCGCTACAGCTATCAGTGTCAATGTCTTTGGGAATAGGGCGTTTGAGTTTTGGTACGAATACGTGCGCTGTTTATATCTAAGAGAATTACTCTTATCTATCTTATTTCGAAAAACATAAATAAGAGTTGAGAGTTCGATTACTATTCAAAAGAATTAAATGTCTGTCTTAACTTTCGAAAAATGTAATACATATATGTGGTATTAACATGTTATGATTGTGTTGTGTCGTTCCTTTCAATTGATGTTTTATTTAAATAAGCTAGCTTCACGCTGTATCACGCACACAGGGTAGGGAAAGGAAACCAAATATTAAGACGCTTATATAGAACCTAGTGACTGTGTCTCTTATTGTTTTCTTATTGTACAAAACTTTTTTATTCCACACCTAGCGGGAAAGGCAAAGAGAATCTGAGAATCTAGTGTTATGACACTTCGTTACAATTAAGACACTTTTCGCCTATTTCGGAGGCATTGCGTGATCAGTGGCGCAAAATAACGCTCTTTGCCTCTACAGCAGAACACAGAATACTGTAATTTCACTTGCAATTATTGCACTTGCAATTATTTTAATTGATTAAGCTAATCACTCTGGGTAGTTACATACTTAATCGTATATTCTTATTTGATCAAGAAAAAATTATCTAATTTAGATTCACTAAAATTAAAAAACACTGTCTTGACACTAACCTAGCACTAGCAGTACCTAGCTTACCCTGCTATATGCCAAATAGACACCGAGTGAAACTAAATAAGAAAGTATTCTCATTCAATATAATAAAATATATAAACTAACTTAAAAAAAACCTCAAGTCTTTTCGCAAAATGGTAATAAAATACAATTTTTATATAAAAACTCCCTTTAAATAGAACTTTAAGCTCACTATCGCTAACGACGCGACGGCTCTCTGAGACAAAAGATCCGGCCAAAAAATAATAAAAAGTTATTCTTTACTGAACTTTATCGAACGAATAGTTGGTGATTTATTTTCTAGGTTTTGTTTCACTTTTCACGCTGGAGGTAGGAGGTAGTGGTAATAATAATACCGCAGCTTTGAATACAAATCTTATTGAAGTCTATCGACATATTTTAAACTTTCATAGAGATAACATTGTTAGTAAAGCGTTAAATTAATAATTTTGAATAATTTTGTTAATTCGTTTTATTTAAATAGGATAAGGGACCGTCGTGGTGTAGGTGCACAATTGTTCAAATAAACGCAACGGTTGTAGGTTCGATGTCCATTCGAAAGAGTTAAATATTTAATATTTTCATTTCATTATTCTCGTAACGAGGCAATGCGTAGTGATGAGTTTAATGCCAATGCCTCAAGAATTCGGCAAGAAAGTGAAAAATGAGTGTCTTAATGGAAATGAAGTGGCTTAACACTTCATTCCCAGGAACCAATGTGTACCCTGAGGGATCAGCGTGAGGCTCAAAACACTTACAAGTATTTCTTTAGTTTTCTTCTGCTACGTATCTGCTACATTTGTAAGGTAAACTTAGTCTAATTAAGCGTGTAAAATCCAATTATTTTACGAAAAAAAAACTGATCAAATCAAATGGCCAACCATAACAGAGCTGCCACCACAAATTACGTTTAAAATTGGTGAATCAAATTAGAATATTGTAAGTATGTGTCATATAATCGATGCAATTACTTCAATCAACACTAATAGTCTTATAGGAATATATCTATATTTTATAGATCCTTTTGAGTCATTTTACGGTTTTTCCTGTTATCTAGCGTCCGCCTGATCACAAAAGTACGCGAATTTTACTGAGATAATGATCAATTGTTTCAAAAAGTGTTATAAAACTTTATTATTTTTATTCTTATATAAAAGATATTTTATAAGACATTTTTTTTATTTAAGCAAACGTAATAAGTAATTTAGTGATATCCTAAATATATTTTTATTGTTTTGAAGCACAAACAAATTATTTAAATCAATTTGTCTATCTTTTTGTTTGTCCGGTCTAATCTCCAGAACAGCTGACTCAGCAACCGTACGGTTCAAGTGCTCGACACCGCGCGGAGGTCGGCATCGAACCTACAACTATCTCGAATACAGTCAGAGCTCTCAGCTTAAAGGCCTAAATATATATTCAATTACCTTTCGTCACAATCCATCAAGCCTCTAAAACGTATCCAGTAGTTGTCGATCTCGTTGTTAGCATCTAACACGAAGTCGTAGCGCTCGCCCGCGTATGTCACGAGAGACGTTGCTGAAATAAAAATACTTATTTAATAAAATATTTCAATTGATAAGTAAAGAAAATTGAATATGTTAAAATATTCAATTAAATTGAATATGTTAAAATATTTATTAACTAGCATCTATCTCTTATCATATCTTACAAATAACATATTTGTTGAAAGAAAATACTGCTCTCTCACTGTTTATTATGCTAAGTATTGAAAGTGAAAGATCAATCTAAACTGCCATTCCAAATGCCTCTAGAATTCGGCGCTAAGTGGGAAATATTTTAATGGGGACGGAGTGTCTTAGTATTAGATTCCCAGGTTCTCTCTGCTTACCCTACATGTGTGGGATTTGACGTGGTGTTAAAAATAAAATATTACTAAAGAGACAAACGTAAATAAATTAAAAACTTTTTACTTATTTTATGTAATAAATATTTTTAAGACATTTTCCCGCACATAATAGAGTATATAAAAAGAACTTAGTGTCAAGACACTTCGTTCTCCGCTTTGCGCAAAAATTCGACAGATTACGTGTTGAATGAAAGAACTACCCAAGGCCTAGTTATGATCGAATCTACAACCAGGGCCTCTACAATCAGAAGCAATTTTATTACACCACAATAGCCTTTATTTTAATCATAATAGGAATAAAATAAATATATTTGAATTTTTTTTAACAATTACATTTTACAAAAAAGAAGCAAATTTACATTTCCAACCAACAGGAAGGAGTGAGCCACAATTCGATTATTGTAAAGAAATAAGATGACTTTTCTCAATCTTTGAATTTCCAAAGGAAAACCCCAATCCGATATCGAAAGGCTAAATGAAAGAGTTTTTGTGATTGCTGATTCAGTCTTATGGATTTTGCTAACGTAAGACGACGTTTCACTGTTCAAGTTATTATATAATGCTATGTGAAGCTATTGTTTTAAAAAAAAAGTTTATAAAAATATTTTCATGCTGTTTCCCACTAATAGAAAATTGAGTGAAGGGAAGCTAGTGTCATGACACTCCATTTTTCAGTTTCTATTTAATTTTCGAGACGTTGAATATCAAAACTAAACGCTGTTTTGTTTTGTTACCCCAGAGCGAGAGGGAATCGAACCAACGACCGTCGTGATTACAACCAAATTCTATATCGCTGCGCCTCTATACTCACCTATAATAAATAAGCAAATAATTTGAACTTTGTTACCAAATCTTCCAAAAACAAAGTATCTTTAAAATTGAATATCAAACCTTAAAGGTTTTCATTCGCTTAGTCAGCATCTGACTGATAGGCAAATGATTGTTTTTTTTAGATACCGGATGCGCGGGTATATTCAATATATCCATTTTTCTTTTACGTTACGTATACGAGATTAGATTACGTAAAGAAATATGTTGAATCCAAGTCCCTTTATAAGTAATCTGTTGTATATTTTTTTCAAGAATATCTTGATATATTTTTCAATTAAATTCATAATTTTTTATGTAAAATTATGATACTGACAAATACACAAAAAATGTCTAAGAAAAGAAAAGATGACTAAAAAAGGAGAATAGAATGTGTTATCAGAAGCGGAGAGGACTCAAAAAAGATTGTGCACGTAGCTATATTGAATCGGGCAAGTGTGAGTCTTTAAGCTCTCCTAAAAAATAACTCTAAGAACGGTTGCAGTATTTCTAACTATAGGACGTATTGTCAGCTTATCAACCAGAACAGGCTGTGAAGTTATATGAACATCAAAGTGAGCCCACAACGGTGGACCTTACTAGGTTCTTTCTTACTTCTTTCTATATGCAGAAGAAACAGAACATTAAACATAATATTTACTTTATTAGATAAAATACTTGCTTGTTTAATAATGAAGTAGATACAACGTAATATTTTATTTTCTTAAAACATTCATCCCTTTGCCTACCCTGCTATTGGCTGAATAAAGCATAAAGCTCTTATATTACATTTATTTAAATACAATAATTTGAGGCCTTCGTGGCGCAGCGGCACAAGGGTGTGACTGTAACGCGATGGTTTTGGGTGCGATCCCCACTCGAGTAAGTGAAATATTTAGTTTCGTTTATATTCTACGCTCTGGTGTCGAGGCAAAGCGCGGCGTTGAATTCTGCCACTCAACATGCAATACCCCCCAAAATTCGCCAAAAATTGGGGAACAGAATGTCTTATCACTAGATTCCCTCTGTCTACCCTGCTATGTACAGAATACAGCGTGAACCTGATTGCATTTGATTTTAAATACAAGTATTTACTTGGCATAGTTTTATGTTTACTAAGCAAAATCAATGTGGAACAAAGTCGTAAAGTAAATATAATATAATTAATATTTTCCTTCGTCACATAATTACACCATAACGTTTGCTAACAATCTAAATTGAATGGAGAAAAGCACGACATGACAGAGCTGATGAAAATCAACATGAAACGCGGTGCTTGGTAATTTTGTATATTACTGTAAACACACGAATTATATTATTGATACTATTTTAGCTTCACGCTGTTTCCTGTGTAATTATTTAAATTACTTAGCTAGGTATTTTTCTAGGTATAACATAATAATATATTATGTAAGCAGAGAAAAATTATAATCTGGGATGGTAACGCAGCTTAACGCCGTATTTTATCTAAAATTACCACGGATACGTTCACTCAAATATGCTCAAAAATTGTATGCAATAAAGAAAAAAGAAAGACTAAAAAATCTTTGAATATCATTATTTTAATACAAAATTAGGCCTTTAATATAATTCCTGGTGTTTTAAAGATTATGTAAGGAAACAGAGAGAAATTTTAATATGAGCTCCCTTCAAAGACATTGCGTGTTCAGTAGCGGAGCTTAACGCCTCACTCTACTTAATATGACTGTGGATACTGACCTAAATGAAAATAATGTATGTATATATAATATATTGTGTTGTAAAGCATCACTTGCAGTTATAAAATTAATGAAATATCGTTTAAATTCAAACAGCTGACGATCGAACTTTTTTATGAAGCTTCGTGTTATTGAAAAACAATTAAATTTTTTTTTTTTATTGTAACCTTTTCTTTATCAGCAAGGGTCGACTTATTTACAAATCAAAATATATTAGTGAATAGACAATATGAATGAGAAAATGTTGAATGGTTGAACATTGTTAAGCAGCGAAGGAGAGAGAGAGAGAGAGAACCTAGTGTTAAGATACTCCGTTTCCATTTTTGGCCGAATTTTTCGAGACATTATGTGTTAGTGACGCAGCTCAATACCGGCCTCAAGCTAATTTTAAATAATATAATAGTGCTCTAATAATGCTCTTTCAAAGTTCTCAACTTTCCTTTTAATCCTTATCGGAAGATTTTTAAATGATTATGATTAAATGGCCAATGTAACCCACTAACCCATCATTAAGTAGAATATAACGATATTCTACTTAATTAATGATGTCATAGGATCATGACAGTTACTTACTTTTGACCGGACTAGGATAATTCATTGAGGGAGGAAAACTTTTCCTTTTTCGTTATATTTCTATGTATTTCTGCCTTTTAGTAAGTTATTCTGTTGTTGAACATGGTGGTATTGGGTTTGAGGTATCAAATTCGAATATGAAATTTCTTTCAAGAAATAATAGGCAGTGAATATCTAGTGTTCTACATACTCTCTTTTCATTTTTAATCTGTATAGATCACGGGCATTGCGTGTTGGCGGAACTCAACGCCGCACTTTGCTTTGACATCAGAGTGAAGAAATGGAAATATAAATGTAAATAAATATTTCATTTTCTCGAGTGGGAATCGAACCCACAACCAGTCGATTCTATAGTCACACTTTATATTAGAATATTATTATTATATGTACATACATTTGAATGTTAAATACTTGTCTTGTTTACTTAATTAACGTTGCCGATGTTTTCTCTTTGCTGCAGAGCACGTTAAGTAGTAAATGACAGTTAAGAAGCCAGTCAAAAGTCATTCTTGGCAGTCTTAATATTTAAACAACCATTACAGACGATCAGATATAACTATATAAAGAAGAGTTACGTTATATAGTTCATATATAAGCTTTAACTTAATCTAAAATTCTATTGTTTTAGATAATAAATATGTACAAGTTGAAAAACACAAGTATGAAACTCGATAGAATATTTAAAAATGGTTTTCTTAGTGCTATTTACACTAAGCATACCTTTTTTGAGCCTCACGCTGTATCCCGCATACATAGCAGGGTAGGGTATAAATCTACATGAACATAAAGTTTTATATTAAAATTAAAATGTAACTATTACTTATAATTATTTTATATTTTGAAGAGGACATGCCTGACAAAGGTTCAATCGTCAGCCGTGGAAATACAATACTTTCTTTTTTCCTTACTCCTTTCCCTCCTTTCCGTCACTTAACCAGGAATATCTCCGAGAATAATTTATAATTAAACATTAGCTTCAACTCGCATAGCAGGGTCTATAGTGAGATCAAGAGTAGTCATATCAAGATGATCCACTCTTCTCGTTACATTCATAGTAAAAAAGGAATTACAATTAAAAAAAAGTTTACACTGTGTCCCACATATACTGGTCGGAGGGAATCTAGTTATAAGACACTCCGTGGCCCACTTCCTGCCCAATTTTGGAGATATTACGTATTGAATGGAGTTAGAAGTTAAGGGAAATCATCCCGCAGTGGAACCCTTAACCATCGTGACCCCTAACTTAGACGGCCTCATTTAAAAGCATCCACCACATTCACGTCGAATTGTTCGAGTCAATGTATATTGGTGGACTTTAACGCCGGGCTTTTGCTTTTTGCCAGAGCGACGAATGAAAACATTAATAAATAATTCTTTCCCCCCGGTGGGGATCGAACCTACAATCGTTGCGTTACAGTCCTTGTGCTCCTGCGCCATGACGGCCTCTTGAAATGTTGAAATAAATTTATAAGAATTTCTATATTTCTATCAAATCATTTGAATATAATTACACTTCGGGTTCGCTATAATTTAATTAACAGTGTCGGTACCAAGAGGTGTTGGCTTAAAGACTTAAAATCGGTTATGGTGTCCCTCCATGCTCCATTTAAAGGAGCACAATTATAGGAAAGGATTTTGGCATTTATTGATTTATTTCTGGTTATTGTAACTTCTTTAGGTGAAACGTTTTGCTAATTATATTGATGGTTTAAATTCGTAGAAGAAATACACGAAATTCGTAAACAGTTATTAAAATGGGATGTATTCTTCCTGTTGTATTTCTTATATAACAGATTATTCAAAGGGAATTTAGTGTAAAGACACTCCCTTCGTATAATTACTACGTATAAGTATACTAAAACTCAAAGACTCCAAGACAAGAAGACACAAAGATTTGCTTAATCTATTGAGAACAACATAATATATACCAACAACCGCCAGAAGAGGTCGAACATGGCTAAGCTCAAAACACTGACGTAAATATAAGTGTAATATTCCAACAAAATTTAACCTAAAATTTTATAAAGGAATCCTAAATAAAATGTATTGTACATTTTACTTTGAATGTGGTGAAATAAAAAGATTTTACTTTAATAGAATTCTTCAGATGTCTCACATCTTTACTCCTAAGGGAGACTGGCATTTACCACCTGTCGGGTGAAACGATACAAGAGAACAGAAGAAGTACATTTATCTACGGTATCAAACAATATTACTGGTAAGATACAAATGTTGTATATTAAGAGTGTTTTAAAATTGTAAAGGGAACGAAAGTTTTAACAAATGTAGTATGGTAAAAGGATGAAGTGTGTGAATTTTTTATTCAGATAGGCTGGTTTAAAAGAAGTATTTTATTCACGCTGTATTCTGCACACAGCAGGGTAGAAAGGGGGAGACACGGTGGTGTTGAGACACGGAACTCAACGCCTTTGCGCTTTGCCTCGACAGCAGACTGAAGAACTGAAAATATAAATTTAAATTAATATTTCATTTTCTCGAATAGAGATCTAACCCAGAACCAATTGACTTTATAGTCACACCTTGTGCCCCTATGCACAACTGACCTTTTTGATTTAATTTTATTTTATATCTTCTGATCTTCCAGATTTCGGCGGAAAATGGGAAGCGGGAATGTTTTAATGAGAATCGACACTCCGTCTTAACAAGTTCCCTCTGCCCGGTGGATATAACTTGAAGCTAACAAAATAAAAGTATAAATAATTATAGTAAAATAAATAAGCTAAGTAAGAAAGCTAGGTTTATTATAGCTCAGATATAGTTTTCTACTTTAAAGTACAGTCAATCTTGGAAAACATTTAAATATACAGTAATCCCTAAGCGTACGCTCCTTCTATTAGAAACTGTTTCAAATCTTACAATAATACAATTCAAACAATGACATGAAAAATGCTGTCGTGGAGCAGGTACACTACATCTAGACGCAACGGTTTTAGCCTATAGGTTTGGTTCCTGCTCGGCGGAATCAATTAGTATTATTTCTACGCTCTGTTAAGGAGACGAGAAGGCGTTAAGTTCCGCTACTTCTTGTTTCGAAATTTGAGCAGGAAGTATGGGCACGTAATATCTTGACCTAGATTCTGTCTCCATTATTCTGGTTTTGTTATTCTATTTTATTATTATACTAATTCGAATACCTGTACATTTTGTGTACATTAAGTAAACCTCGATGAGGCCCCACAGTAAATCTATCAAACGTTTAAGATTCCCGACAGATGCGGGTAGATCACGCAGCTCGCTAAGAAATTGAATCATCCTGTAAACTAAATCAAGTTAAGCGCAAACGGTTTCGCCCACTTAGACCCACCATTAATTTGCTGCCGAATTCAATTACAAAAGATCACACGGGCTCCCCCTGGCTGAAAACAAAGCAATAAATCAGATTCTTACGACTGTCGTTTCTGTATTTGTTGTTAGGTTGAGAAGATCTAGAGTGAGCTGTTAAATGGTGGAGTATTGGTCGTTTATGTTTGTTTTGTTTATAGATTGATAAATTAAAATTTCTTATTGCACAGTAGTACGTTTAGTTCTTCTGAGAACGATATAAAGCATAGTCTTAAAGAGATGCTTTTGAGACATCCGGTTAAATAGCAGAACTTGACAAAAAAATACGTAAAAACGTGTACTTCAAGAAATAATAAACTGTAAGTCCAATACAACACGAATATTATGACGTAACCGAAAGAAATTCGAAAGATTTTAATTTGCCCCATTTCGGGCGCCAAGCTAAAACTGTTGGGTAAATTCACCATGAAATTGAATTTGAGCGCTAACTCCTCGTCTGTTTGATGCTCCTCACAACGATGTGCATTTTCATTGTTTATTGCCACGCCATTATAGGATTTCGAATGAAGCTATTGTATAAATCGATACAGTAGGTTTTAGTTTATTTTGATTATTTTGTATGGGGAATTTGTTTTAAAATGTTGTTTTCTTTGACTCCCAAGCTTCTGTAGCTCCCAACTGTAGCAACTTCTGAAGCTCCCAAGCGGAAGAAACTTTTTTTTAATTTTTTTGTTGTTGACATAGTTATAAGCATAAATATGTTCGAGTTCGAAAAAATATCATCAGCCGTGTTTTTTTTTTATTTATTTATTTATTTTTTTTATGGTAAAAGGACAAGGCAAACGAGCGTTCGGGTCACCTAAAGTGATCACCGCCGCCCACGACCCCGTGCAACACCAGAGGAGTTACAGGTGCGTTGCCGGCCTTTAAGGTGGAGGTAG
>DWGR01000536.1:0-21769 GCA_018247715.1 Heliconius burneyi | reverse complement strand
CCCCTTACATACCAAAATCCTGCATTTTAACTAACTAAACAGCCAATCATATTAAAATTCTCAGTCTGAAAATTCCCAAATTGCCCCCTTGTGGGGCGTACGCCCCACGTTGGGAAACACTGGTCTATAATGTATAAAATAGATCAAAAATATATGCAACCATTTGAATTAAATCATTGTTACATTGTTCTTTTCATATAAGACATATTCTTGTCTACTGTGCCATCGAGAAGCAATTTCATTTTTTTATATTATTATTAATCCAAAATAGCTGCCGCAAGAAAATGGTCTATTAAATTTTTGCACATTCCACCATATAGTAGTAGTATAGGGATTGATTTGAAAAACATAATACACCACGATAAAACAAATATCCAGCGACTGGACACGAAGCCGAAAGGTAGCCAAAATAATTTCTAAACTAAGAAAACTATACAGGTCGTGTTTAAACTCGTTTTATTTGTATTTTTTTTTAAGGGAAAAGGATAAAGCAAACGAGCGTTCGGTTACCTGAAGGTAAGTTATTACCGCCGCCCACGACCCCGTGTTACACCAGCGGAGCCACAGGTGTGTTGCCGGCCTTTAAGGTGAAGATAGACGCACTTTTTGAAGGTACCCAATGTCATGTCGACCTGGAAACACCGCCGCGGGTAGGCCATTCCACAGTTACGTGGCGCGTGGAAGGAAATTTTTACGAAATCGCACAGTTGTGGAATGCCACGTATCCAGCTGGTGTGGATGATATTTAAATATATGTGTAATAATGCTATTTTGGATTAATAATAATAATGATTGTATGTATATAATTTATATCTGAATTTTAGGCTTTTGAATTAAGGAGCTATTATTTGCTGTATTCAAATTTATAATCACAATAAGTTTGAAAAAAACAGCAAAAAAAATCTTGTCTTTACTTGAAGAAAGATGTACAATTTTGGATAATTGTCCCTGTACCATCTGTAAAAATGGGCAAGAATCCTTTTTGATACAGATATTTGCACTTTTCATTTATTTGTGTGATTTGTGTATTGCATTGCCAGAATTATGAATTACAAACGTAAGTTGAACACTCTTCTCTTCATATGCTCTCGGTTTTCTTTATATAAGAGTATGGAAAAACAATCCATTTGAATTAAATAATGGCTGGCTGCCTTTTTATGTTATGATTACACATTGCATTAAGAATCTGCACAAATATCTGCACCATAAATGCTGATATACTGGATGGTATATTATTGATTCGATACCATCTACCTTAGTTTCGCTGGTGTCTTCTCCAATGAAGTTTTCACATAATTATTTCCTAGGAGATTTAAATCATACCATCGTCTTTTGTCTTTTCTAATTTTGTTATATAAGTGAACCACGCTTACCACCTGTAACAAGTAAATCCATCTTTTATATTATCCTTTCAATTTCTGAAAACAAAAACTGAATTTTGTTCAAAACTCAAAAAAAAAAACAATAACGTAAGCACCATGGTCAGGCCTGATATACTCATTTACGTTGGGATAACTAACTAGCTACTGACGAATATGGGTCTCAGCTACACTATAAATAGTTAACATATGAATCAGTTCGGTATTTAAAGGTACGCTTGTCTATTTATCTATCGAGACCATTTAACTTTAGATTGCGTGGTATCAAGCTCAAATGAATATCAAATATCCAAATCTACACGGTCTCTTGCAGCACATCAAAATTAGGCCTCTGAGTCCACGCAAGCAAAAGATACGAGCAATTATTCATCTTTTACTCCGCCTCTTAATCTTAACATTAGGTTAGGGTCCATACCGTGGACTTACAATTAAGAAAGTTGACAATTATTGAGAGTTTACCCTGTACTGTCTACACTGTATGTTCTCAGGGGCAGTTGCTTGTAGGCAACGGCCCTTATTGGAACGAAACTTGTGTGAAGTATTGTTAATGGGTGATATATACATATTCTCTGTCCGAATAAATTAGAAACCCATAGACGATATGTGTTTTAATATAGTTTAACCACTTCCAATTTCGCTATCAATTTAAAATTTCCCAATATTTATAAGTAGTTACAATGGTAAATTGATATGAAAACTTCGGGGTTCAGCCCGCTTCTCTCATGATACAATTGCGTTATATTGGTAGCTTACTGTTAGCTAACTTTTCAATCTAGAGAAAAAATTTGCTGACAGACGTACAACAATATGGTAATGTGTGGTATGGTCCAAAACCATCCATTTTAATAATTACATTTTAAATTTAAGTCATTTTTGAGTAAAATTGTATTTAACGTATAAATTCTACCGACATCAGAGAATTTCTAATAAAAAGGAGCTGTCTGGAGTAACGTTTAACTACATTTTTTAAAATAATTAGACGACCGACAAGCCGGTGGCAAGAAATAATGTAATGAAAAAAAAATGTCGTAATTAAATGGACTTGAATTTTCTTATGTCAAAGAATTTTATTTAATATGACACTTCTGAAACAAAAATTAAGATTTAAGGACATAAATAACAGAACATTTTAAATAGCTGTAATAATGTATGTATTAACCGATTTACCTTTTATAAAAACTTTGGGTGTGTGGTATCTATACTTGTTGTTTTTTTTAACTTAACGCTGCACGTAGCAAGATAGGCAAGATAGGAACCTGGGAACCTGGTGTCAAGTCAGTCTGTTTACGTTAATCACCTCCGTTCCCCATCTTCCTTCGAATCCTGGAGGCATTGTAACTTGTGGAACTCAACACAACACTTCGCCTTCATCACGAATTATTTATTATTTAACTGTAACTTAGCCTTCAAATTACTTTTTACGTATATCAAATAAAAGTCATTTACATGAAATTATACGTACACATATAAAAAATAAGCTTAATTTATCTTGTACATATTTACTGATTTTAATTTCAATTTCAGTGTACCGTAGCCAAAAGTCGGTCATAAAAGAAAATGGTGTGAATTCCAAATTGGACGCTTCGAACAACAGGTAAATATTTTATCGTCCATTCGTCGCAAACGATACGCTGCTGTGTTTGATTATTTTTTCAGGTATGTACTGGTGAACTGACACTGACTTTGACACTGACTTTGACTGACTGAACTGACACTGACTGGGGAACTGGTGAAGTGACATTTGTAAACAAAGATTAGAAGGACACAAAATAAAGTAAGTTGATCCATAGTAAGGATTGTTGTTAAAAAAGAAAAAAAAAATAGATATGTCACTTTTTCACTCATAGAAAGAGGTATTTCATATGAAGAATTTTCACACTCGTTTCTCCGTTTTTTTAAACACCAGCGACTCAATCGCAGCTTTGCTTGCTTTAATGAAACAATTATTTAACTATAGATCTGAATAACTAAAAAATCAGCTTCACGCTGTATCCCGCAAGAGAGATAACATACACAGCATTGTGAGCAAAGAGAACCTAGTGATAAGACACTCCATTCCCATTCTCTGCCAAATTCTGGCCAAACCAGCGTTGCTTATTGAGTGGCAGAACGCAATTTTGCGCTTTGCCTCGACACCAGAACTATCGTGTTAACATTATCGTTTTAAAGACAATATCTATACAATAAAAACTAAAGTTTAGCCGATCCACGAAAACGTATAATCAATATGTTGATCAATATAATTTATATTGTTAACGTTACAGGAAGCTTGCCAAAATACAATTTAATAATTGCATTTAAATCGCAGCCGTTTCCGAGATTTGCGTGCACAAACGTTCAGACCGACAAACAGACAAATACTTAAAATAAATTGTTTTGGGTTCTAATATGTTGAAAAAAAAATCTCCCATTAATAGATTTGCTTACATATGTTCCATGTATAGATGGAATGAAATAGGCAGTTATAAATTGCAATTTTTACATACAACGGGAGGTTGGACATCAAAAATATTACTTTGCTGGTCGATCATGTACTAACATGTAAAAATATTAAATACATAAATGTAAACTGTAAAAAAATGTAAAGAGACAAATTGCATTCACACATTCGTGGTAATGTTTAACAAATCAACGCGCACGCTGTATTCCACATGCAGCAGGATAGGCAGAGGGTACCTAGTGTAAAGACGCTCCGTCCGCTACTTTCCTCCGTATTGTGAAGGGATTACATATTGAGTGGCGGAACTCAACGCCGCGCATCGCCTCCAAAACATTAATAAATAGATTTAAATAAAATATTTCATTTCCTCGACTGAGAATCGAACCCACAACCAGTCACACTTACAGTCACAGTAAAATTTCATTAATGTTATTTAATTAAACTGTAGCTAACGAGCGCATATTAATCGTCCCGGCCAATTAAGAAAGAAAGATCCAATGAGTATGGATTATTTACACTTTGAATCAGGTAAAAGCGTTGGCTTTATTTAAAAATTTTTTGCTTTAAATTAATAAATTTAATTTTGAATTAAAATTTAAATATAGTAATTGAAGCGTTAAAACTTGTTTTTATATCATATAGTCTCAGTTATTTAAAAAATAATAATATAATAAAATTTCGATCTTTATTTTGAACTCTTAAAGTCGTTACATACAACGCCATACAAACCGAGAAGGCAGGAAGAGCGTCAGGTAATGATCAAATATCTAACGAGCTTCTTAAAAGTACTATTGATGTAAAAACTAAGCCAGTGACAGAATTATTCAACTCTGTGCTACTAAAAGGATGAATTCCAATATAATGGATAAAATCTACAATAATTATTCTCTAAAAGAAAGGAAGTAAAGACGATATCAACAATTATAGACCGATCAGTCTAGCGTCCAACACTTACAAAATATTCTTTGAAAACATTCTAGGGCGGATATCAAAGACTTTAGATGAAAATTAACCTAAGGAACGAGCTGGTTTCAGATCTAATTTCTCAACTGTAGATTATATTTATTTTGTTGCCTTACAGATGAGCGGTACTGTGGGACTGACCGGTGAAACCGATCTACTAAAACCCAGCGGAAGCCTCTCCACCAAAATGAGACTCCGCAGGATTGCTCACGCATGCTACTAAGACACCTCGGTGGAAGGCCCGCATATTGCGGGCCACCGTCACTTCCAGAGTGCCCTGTGATTTCACCCAGAGCACCCGCAGCCTCGATGACTTGTAGGAGGATCACCCTGACTCTCCTGCAATAGCTCCTCTAGGGAAGGAGGATTAGAAGATGCACGAATCGCCTCCTTCTGCCCCCTGGCCTACGGCGGCAGAGTTGGTCCCCTAAGTTAACCGAGATATTAAGGATCTTCATCAGATTAAACTTAAATTTTTGTACCGTTTTTGAACTTAAATTTTTGTACATGAAATAAAGCGTCCCACCCCGCTGAATGAATTTTGCAAAGACAATATGTCGATATATGTCAAATCTTGGCCGAGCTTCTACAGTTTCTCATTGGGATCACTAGATACTCCAGATCTTCGATGTTCCTAAAACGTATAGTTTCCCGTTTATGTGGGCATTAACCCTACCAGTGTACAAAATTTCAGCTCTTTAGGTATACGGGAAATAATAGGTTAAGAGTAATAGTTAAGTTAATAATGTCATCTCAGTATAAATAAAGACATGCGATAGTATACAAAATAAGTGTCTTATTGAATTGGTTAAAAGTTTAGCAATCAATGTATGGATATTGTCTTTAAAATGACAATATTGATAGATCACGTAAGTAATTCACAAGTGAAAATAAACAATTATATAGTACATGCGGGTAAAGTAATAATAAAGAAAATAAACTCTTATTATTTATACAATTTCAAATTCCAATATCATTTAAAATTTCCTCTAAGTATCTTAATTTACCTAAATATAGTGAAATATAAATATCTTTATATAGTATATCGAATATAAGCGGAAACAAAAGTTCTGAGAAATAAACTGAAACTAGTACTGGTAGGTGTGTATTTTGAAGGATACCGGGCTGCACTTATACGAGCAAATATCGAGCTAGAATTGGAAATGGAGTACATATTGTGTTTGCGATAGGCTTACCGAATCGGAATATAGATGAAAATTTATGGTTTATGAATACATTTTCCATAGATTTTTATACTTTTGATGAATAATTTACTAAAGCAGTTTTTGATTTCCGTGATATACTGCCTATTGTATGGAAATCGGTCGTTACACTAAATATTGTAGATTCGATTTATATTAATAAATTAACAAGGAAAAGATATTTAAAAAACTCCCGACTGCATAAAACTCACTTTTTAGTTAGGATTCATTATAGTAATGTTATTACCTTTTTGAAATCCTCGCATTGAGTTCTCGAATTCGATATGATGGTATTCGAAATCAAACATTTTTTTATCATTAAGTAAAATGGCGTCCCACAGCCGCCATAATATATTTTTTAATGTCACCTATCTAAGAACACTTGGGCTGCTAAAACGAATCTAACGATATCTCAATTATGTAAATGCGTTCAGTGGTTCTGGAGATATGAGTTAATAAAGAAAACTACATACATACAAGACACGCGCGAAAAATATAACGCTTTCTTTGCAGTCGTGAATTATAAATACATATATATGTATGTACATGGCACATAACTCTGACGTTGACGTTGAGGCCAGTCGTGGCGCAGTACCAAGCAAGCTACTGTTAAAAGCGACAGGTTGTGTTTTCGATTCCAACTCGAGGAAATGAAATATTTAATATTTTTATTTCTTTGCTCAAGTAACAAGATTAAGTACGGCTTTAAGTCCCGCTACTTAACAATATCCCCAAGATCGCGAAAAGCGGAAAGTAGGAAACGGAAACATTAGGTTACTAGGTCTCTCAGCGTACCCTGTTGTGTGCGGGATGCAGCGTGAAACAAAATAACCTTTTAAGAATTGTATTACTTATTAGGTTATCACATATCAGAAACAAAAATAATATGAGCTTATATGTACAAAATATTTTTGACTTTCTCCTTTGGGGCAATAATCATACCCATTTAAATTTCTATGTTGTACTTATCACTCACTCCTTCTTCTTCAACTGTACACTATATTTATCAAAAAAGTTAATACAGTACACATTTTTTATACAAATAAATTATTTTTGAGCTATGTTTTGTTGGATACATAAATTGGCCAAAAATAGCTAAGTACATCTAGAATTAAAACTTGGCTTGAACACGTGTCTAAGACATTCTTTAGTGTTCAGTTGCTTGAACATAATAAAAGGGAAACAACCTTATATATTGAAAAAAATCCGCTTCACACTGTATCCCGCACATAGCAGGGTAGGCAGATGGAGCCTAGTGTACTCCATTTCCTACTTTCTGCCGAATTCTGGAGGCAGTCAATATTTGTTCTAGTTCGTTCAGTTTAGTAGAGCAGTTTAGTGATATATGATATATCAATTGAGTTTTTCCATTCGCTTATAGATTATTGGAAAACGAAAAGTATCGATGTTTTGACCCCATGACCATCGAGTTCTTTGAATGTTCTCGCATTTTATGTTTTTTTTTTTCAATTTCGCTTAAATCAACTTTACGCTGTGCGCTTCTACCCTGCTGTGTGTATCCCGCACACAGCAGCGAAGGCAGAAGAAATGGAAATATAAACGTAAATAAGTATTTCATTTCCTCATGTGGGTATTGAACAGACAATCGTCGCGTTACAGTTACACCCTTGTGCCGCTGCGCCGCGACGGCCTCATTCTCAATTTCTCTTCATTAATACATGGTTGCTGACTAAAAGTAGCTATTTGAATATTCTATTTTGATTTACTAATCTCAGTAACAACAGCAAATTCGGGCCGTACAATCAAAGGGATTTTATCTAAATCATTTATTTTGAAAAGCTACGATGCCGACATTGGCGAAGATATTTTGTACTTTTATTTTTATAATTTTATTTATATAAAAATATATATAGCCACGGAAACATTCTTAAGCATACCAATAAGTTTAGCATTCCGTTACTAAATAAAAAATTTATTAACTAATTCTACCTAGTATTATGTGTATAATAAAAATAAAATTTAATTATAATTATTTCCCCTAACGGGCATTGAAAGCATACATATAAATTTACAGTGTTATGCTATCACAATAGTCATTTCTCTTGGTCCGAAATATTCATAAATTTAGCTAGCAACAATACATTGTATTGTTTCATGACAATTGACCTAACTAAGATATGCTAATCAAATCTGTCTAGAATGGCAGGAAATGGCCCTAGTATGAATTGCTTGTAGTGAAGGACTTATAGGTATCGAAATCGTTCTATACTCGTAGCGTTTGAGTCCACACGATGCATGCAGTAAGCCCCTATATTAAATGGTTATAGGTTCGATTCTCACTCAGAAATCACTTAAACCTATGCATTTTTTATTAAAATAATTATTAAATTAGCTTCACGCTGTTTCCCGCATATTGCAGGATAGGAAAGGAAATCAGGTAACCTAGCGCTCTGTTCTTATTAAGACGTTTCCGTTTCAATGCCGCGCTTTGCCCAGACACTAGAGCGAAGTGATGATAATATTAAATATAAAATTTACGCGGGTGAGAATCGAACCTACAGTTATCGCGGCTACAGACACACGCTTGTGCCCCTGCGTTACTACTAGCCTAAATTATATTTTTTCCCATACTATGTAGATAAAAATTATTGGGTTTTGTATATATTAACGTCATATAAACTGACAGAAATTAGAGAACGTAGTGAATTGTCACTTAATTCTTCTGAAGGTGAAAATATAACTTTCAATTGACAATTAAAAGTAATTTAAGTCTGAAAGATAACATTAAGGCATAAAATAATTGAGAAAACGAAAAAGACGAAAATCCAGCACGTTCTTTTATAATAATTTAAAACTATGAATACATTTAAATAGCTTTTACTTAATGCTATTCATTTTAAATATTTATGAAACGGCTTTTCTCTGCGACTGTTTAATTAAAGATTGATAAAAAAAATTATGATAATAAATTTAGTATTGGAATGTGGATCAGATCAGTAAATGTTTGAATTATTACTTCCTAAGTTGCGATTAATATATGTATAATATATGTATAACCATACCGTTTAGAAAAAAACAACAGGCCCAAACTAACTAAACGATGGTGGTGATTTTATTAGCTTCACGCAATATTCCGCCCATAGCATGATATGAAGAGGAACCTAGTGTTAAGACGGACTATGATGGTATTAATTTTTCTGAGTTACCAATAATATGAAAATAGCTTTTAAAGAAAGTTTCCAGCAAGTATACACATAAAATAATATCATTAGTAAATGGAGGTCCACTCCCTTGCTAACCTATTATATATCTTGATATTTTTTCATAGAAACTGCACCCTTTTCTTTATATTACTGTCATTAAGCTGTAAACCGCGCATATAAGCAACATGAGGCTTGTGGACTCAATTTGGAGCGTTCTGAATAATGCAAATGCTAACTTCCAACTTAAAGGCCAGTCGGGGCTCAGGAGCAAGCGATAGTAAACGCGACAGGTTGTGGGTTCGGTCCTCACTCAAAGAAATTTTTTTTTTCTTCGCTCTGTCGTTGAGGAAAAGCGCAGTGTTGAGTTCCGCCACTTAACTAGCAATACCTCCAGAATTCAGCACAAAGTAGGGAGTGGAGTGTCTAAGCACTAGGCTCCTTCTGCCAACCCTATTACATGCCACATGCCTGTAGCCCCCAGGGATAACTTTGTGCAAATGTTAAGCTATTCTTCTTCTTCTATCTTGTTTCTTTAATATTTACTTAGAAAAAAACAAAGTTGTGTCAATACTAGATTGGAAAACAGAGCTGCTGCTGTTAATTAAATACTTTTTTAGATGATTACGGGATTAAGATTTGAATTAATTATATTTAGATTATAATAATTTGTGTTGTTTCGATAGTAGAATCTTAAAGGTAAGCTTTTGTTATTTATACAACCCTGATCTCATTAGGTCTCCTTAATGAATGATCTACGCTCTACAAATGTTTTTTATATAACAATACAATAATAAATGGTGCTTCAATATATTTTGTGGTTGGAGCAGGAAGGACGAATAATAAGAAAAATATGGTAACTTTTACAATAGCACATAATTGTGCAGGTGGATCCGCGGGTGTAAAACTAGTATTATATATACATTATTATTAGGTTCCCTGCAAATCACGGCAGGTAGATCTAATCACTTTCCCAATTCCAATCCTCAATTTTCGGGGCACTGAGTGATGAGTGGCGGAACCCAAATTCATACCATTCATTCATTCATACATACAGGTACCAGAGCGGAGAAATGACAATTTTACCTAAAATTGTAACTTTGTGATTCAGACTATAACATTATTAACAGATTAAGTAAGCTAATGTAGCGATAAATTGTTTTTTGTATTATAGAAGCAATCGATTTACTTTAGATTTCCTTTAGCTTCGTGCTGTATTCTGCACATAGTAAAGTAGCAGTGAACCTAGGGACTATGAAAACCTTAGAATTTTATAATTGGGGATAAATATTAATAGTAAAATAAAACACTCTAAACCCGTGAAACCGATTATACGATCCCGCGGAGAGTTCCGTAATAAATGTCATAATATATTATGCAGCTGGTTAATAATTGTCTGCACGAAGCGCTGTTAAAACTTAGACAAGTAGGTCAAGCTATCAACTTATCGATAATTGTAGCTTAGGTTTTCATGTTACTTGCCTTACGTGGAAAAAATGTTTTTAAAATTATAATATTTAAAGTGTTTTTTGTTATTGTAAAAAAAATGTGTCACGGGTCATTCTTACCCGCAAGCTTAGAGTTTTTATATTAATATTATTAAGATCATTGATAATATATATTCAGAGGCCTTTTATGGTGCAGGGGCATAAGACGTGTTATTGTTTACGTAAGTTATAGGTTGAATTCCCACTCAAGGAAATTTAATATTAGAAATTTTCATTTCTTTGCTCTGGTAGGCAAAGCGGAGCGTTGTGCCTCGAGAAGTATCTTCATGGGAACTAAGAGCCTTAATACTAGGTTCCATTTACCTACTCTGGTGTATGCGGGATACAGCTTGAAGCTAATTATGTAATTTAAATATATAACATATTTATAATATATTATTATAATATCATAATATCGTAGCAATTGTTTGTTTGTTTTTTCACTGTAAACATTAAAATTTGATTATAGATTAGATAGATCGTTTTTTTGTCAAAATGTAAACGAACGATAAAGAAAACGAACGTCCTTTTATTTTATATTAAGAACCAGATTAGAAAAAAAATTAATAATTAAACCATCGTAGTACACACAAGGGAGCACAAGGGTGTGACTGTATTGCGACCGTCGTCGGTTCGATCCTCACTCGAAGGCAAAAATCCAGTATTGAGTTTCATCATTGAACACGCAATGCCCCGGAAAATTCGGCGGAAGGTGTGGAACAGAAATTTAAGTAACATTAGTTACTTGTGCCCGTTCTGCTGTATATGGGCTATATAAATAGGGTAAAGCTGATAACAACTATACAATGAATAATAATGAAAGTACTGTTAAATAACGTAATGTTTATGTATTCATATTAAAATTCTTTCATATTTCTCAATGTTAAATATAGTATCTCTCTGGTGGTATCTGTGAGGTGCAGAGCTGCACTCGCATTGAAGTTTAATGTACGGGAAAACTATCAAAGCATTGGAAATTATGCATTCAATATATTTGTCTTATTTTATTAGAAATATGTTTTATTAAAATTTTTAAATATAAGGAATATTATTGTATACTTATGTATATTTATTTATTTAAACACAAAATTTATTATATAATGTAATATTTTATGTAAATATAATTATGATTATTATATAAATTTCAAACTGATTTTAATTAAAAAGAATGTAAGTAAAATCTATATTTATAATATTTTTCCAATAATTATCAAATATTTAATAAGCAATTTATTATTTGTATTTTTTTAATATTAATAATTAAAAAATTAAGGTAATAAAAAATTATATAGATATTTTATCGAATAACTTAAAGAAAGTGTTAAAAATTAATTAATATTTTTTTATTCCATGAAACAAAATCCCTTTCTTTAGAAAGAGACAGCCATGCCTTGTCGGGCACTCTTCGCCAAATCGATAACCTTGGCGTCACGTCTCCGCATTTGCTATTTTTATTACTCTTTACTCAAAAGTTAAATTGAAGAAAGTAATGAGATCATATTAATATTTTAATAATAAAAAGATAATTTTAGAACTCTGATTTTCCTTTTATTTTCACTAAACATTTAAATGGAACCGCAAACCATCGTACGCTTTGCGCATGTTACAATCTAAGAGCGGCCATCTTTCTCCGTGATCCTACGTCAGCTCACTAAAAATGTTTTTTCTATGTAAAATGCTATTCTGATTTGCTCTATGTGAAGAATTAAATGAATAAATTCACGTTTACATTATCATGTAGTATGTAGTAATCTGACGTAAATTCGTAAATGGTGTAAAGTGTATCATATCGCTGTGAGTGAAACTTTCGACACTATTTTAAACTTTCAAATGAAAACTTTGTTTTTATCTAAATATTTATCAAACAATTAAATAAAATAACCATTTTACATTTAAATAAAATGAAACATTCATAGAAATTTAAAAAATTACCGAAATAATAAAAAAAAATACATATCAATTGTTGAATTTAAAATAAAAACTTTTAACAACTTTTCCGTGGTACTCACGCAACATAGTCCGCCTGCGGCAGGAAAGCGACCGCTAGCGCTAGTAAAAGCGCGGTGGTGCGGCCGCTCATAGCGTTGGACTGGGTATCATAGCCGACCCGCGCAATACAACCGTCGTCGGACGGCCAACTGAGAGCTGCACATGTAACGTAAAAACTATATCGATTGTCGCTTGTGGCGCTGTCTACAGCTGCGCCGTCGCTTTATTCCTAAATAGGCAAACCATCGAAATTTCCCATGTCATTACAAGTCTAATGTAAATCTTATTATAACAACGTATTTTATAAAAAATATGTAAAGAAATATATTTTCTTAATAATTCACATTTTGATGATATTGTGGTTGAAAACAAAATATGTTGGGCCAAAAATTTTTTTTCAAAATTTGACATTTAAACTATATAGTCATCTTACATTAAAAAGGCTTGAATTAGAGGAGCCAATGACAACGTCAGATTTCGCGCAGACGCAGTGCCCGCCACTGTAATCGCTCTAGGGCGGTCGCTTGATTTAAACTTTAGCTTGGCTTCCACGTGGTCGCAAACTTCTTAGCTTATTTATATTTATTTAAATATATATGTACGTATAAAATTACCTTTAAAATGAAAATAAGCACATCTAATTAATAAAAAGTATTGTGAAAAATTGTACTTGGCGATGAATTTTTTTAAATTTATATTATTTTTTTAACTCTCACGCTGTATCCTGCACATAGAAAGGTAGTGAAAGTACATCTGGAGAACGTAGTGTTAAGACAGTCAGTTCTTTCCGTTATTCCTTAAGACACTTCTATGTTGGGAGGCGGAACACCACTCTTTAATTCGTGGCCAGAGAGAGAAAATGACATTATTAAATATTCCATTCCTAAGTGTAAATCGATCGAACCACAGCCGACGCGCTTACAATTGCAAAGTTATACCTTTTCGTTACGACGAAAATTATTAAATTGTCCAAATTTAGAATTTTAACTAAAACTAAATATATTTTAACTATCAATCAATTGCTACTATGTTTCATTATAAACACGGCTCTACAAGGTTGATTTGTAATATATATTGAATAGTGTAACTATTTAAAGATTTCTTGTAAACCATTCGAGTTAACGCTCATTGCTTTTTGTTTTTTAAATCAATTTTTACTTCTAAGATATATACATATTAAAATTACAAATCTGAAACTGTTAATAATAATTTTCTCCTACTTACTTGACATAATTATCGACACATTGAAATTATTGCCGTATTTTAATGCAAGATCTTAATCAGAGCCACGTAGAGTATGCTATGGCGTCCTATCGATGTTGAAATTACTGTAAAATTGTTTGTTATTGTATTAAATACAAATCTCACAGTAATAATTAAATCTATTATAATACATAAATACTGCTGAGGCCAGTTGTGGCGCAAAGGTACAAAATGTGACTGTAAACACTACAGTCTATAGGTTCAATTCTTACTCGTGGAAATAAAATATTAAGTAGACAAAGCGCGGTGTTAAGTCCCGCTACTCAACACGCAATGCCTCCTCAGATTTTTCCTGTCTACCCAGCAGTCTACGGCGTGACGCTAGAAAACTTCCAAATTTACGTAGGCAATTAATATTATTTTTACCGCTACGTTTTAAAGCATGTTCAACAATATTAGAACAGAAATTAAAAATAAATGTAAGTAAATTTTAAAAAAATATTTACTTTCATTCACGGGTTAAAATTTATAGCTGAATAGGTAACTCTGAATTGCTTGAAACTGATACACAAATTTTCTTAAATACCACAACACAGCTTCACCCACCTTTTACAGCAATTCCTTGCGGGGTAGTCAAGGACAACGGAGCGCCAAACGCTACGGTCTCTACATACCTCTTCAACCTCGTTCACTGTCATCAACCTCTTCACACATATCCTTCGGGGGGTCCTTAAGCTCTTTACGTGACCTTCCTCCAGTATCTTTGACACTGTGTTTTCGAAGATTAACCGAGGTCATTGCGTAATCGATCAGCTAAGCAGACTCCGCATACCCTACGAAGATATCGGAGATGCGATCATGCGGCATTCATAAAACGAATTCATTTAACATAAAAAATAAGCATTATAATATATTTGAACACACTTAAAGCTTCCAACAAGAGTATTTGGAATCTTAGTTAAGAATAATTAATATATCATACCAATGCGTATTTGAAACCACAAAAGTGATTTGACGAATTATAATTTTCCTTTTGTGCATATGACAGCGGACGAAAACCGCAGATTTAATAGCTGGTCTACTATTTATAAGTAGATAAATATAAACTTAGTTTTACGTTTTTTAACAGTTATTTCACATTTTACATATGATCTTTAAAAATTAAAAAATTGGTTCTAATTATTTAACTAAAAATAAGTTTTATTTTTTTGAAAAAACAAAGAGTGTTTGCTTAAACAAAAAACGTAATTTTCTGTTCTCAGTGGAACTAAAAAAATAAATGTCTAAATTAATTGATGCCCAGTATTGGGCTAATGATGATGATGATGATAGATGAGAAAGTTTGTTCTTTAGGTTTTTTTAAATTGACAGTGTAAATTTATCACGTGGATAAATAAAGTGAAAATAACTTACTTTCGATCCGGCGAAAGAAAGAGCAGAGAGGGTTCGCTCTGTACTTAAAGCACTAAACACCAGCCCAGTCTCACGTTATTGCTTCACTATTGCTTTATTTTCCTGCCATGTTTGAACATCTTCTTTTATATATCAAATGCGACCTTTTAGATCCTAAAATAGTATTATAAAAATCCAGCATTTAGCATTTCTACCCTTTCAATTTATTAAGCAAAGTCTAATGAATCTATATTATTACAAAAATAAATGATAATATCAAAAAAGATTACATTAGTCATTCAAGTAACGCGGTGTGAGGTCTAATTTTAAAAAAAACTCTGTGCATTGATGCTGGACATAAATCTATATAATAAAAACTTCAATGAGCGCACTTTATTTATTAGTGCATAGGTTACGTTTTATTAAGATGTTAGGAAGTTTGAGTCACAGTGATATTCTACTAGTGAAGTAGATATTATCGATAACTTTTCCCTTTATAATACGTAATTGTAACCATGATCTAACTTGTTTACAAATAAAATTTCGCGAAATTACGTAGTTAATGGCCAATCGGTTGTGCTGTGCAACAAACGTGATTTATTCATGTTCTAAAATTAAGAATGTACCTTTTATTTGTACGTGCAACAGACGATTTTAAATATTAATTACCTTAAAATTTATATTAGACAGACAACAGTAGATTATATTAGACAAACACATATTTTTGATTATCCCACAAGTTTAGGACTCCTTGGCTGTACATTTATTCATACACTAATAATTTAACTGTTGTATTTTATTTTCCAACTAACGTATATATTTTAAACAGTTTTGAATCTATATAATTCAAAGTAAATTCATAAATTTCAACATTGAAAGGTTGTTATTATGAAATATGAAAAACAAAGGGCTCTACTATCGATTGCTACAAAAAATAGTCGATTTTTTGTACAGAAGTTGTTCACGTATCTGAAATCAATTTTAAAGTCTGAAAATCGTCAGCTAAAACATTTTGTTTCAATGTTTTTGGCCAAAATAGTGTGTACTAAGCCAGAAATAAAGTAAGTAAGTAAATAAAACGAACATCAGTTTATTACTAAACATAAAACAAATAAGTAAACTGTAAGAATAAATATAAACATTCATGGAAAGCCAGTGGTACAACCATTCAAAATCTATCTGAAAATTAACAGAAACTAGGTAACATTGAAATAAAACTTTACAAGTAAGACACATTATTAATACTTATTGAGGTACACATAGCATGTATATTGTATTTGCATATGTAAGAAAATAATTTATATAAAGAATAGATAAAGAAAATTATTGTAAGTGAATAAACGTACATACCGTATGCGAGTCGTCTCGTTTCAATTTGAATTATTAGAATACATATTATTTCAAAACTATTTCATGAAAATTAAGTTTTATAAGTAAAAAACTAAATTTTATTCTACCACCCAGAATATATGACATTGAGGTTTTTTAAAACTTTAAATATTGAAAGTTACTAATTTACTTTGAAGTTAAGCTATTGTCGATTTTCGCTCTGTTTGCGTCAAAGTACTTACTCTATAATAAGTTTGACATATCAATGTATGTGCATATCTGTCTGTCTTTCTCCAGCATTGTAGCTTCCTGTTCCCAAGTGTTCAACAACAATAATGATAGGAAAAATAGAGAATCGAACCCGCAACCATCGCATATTTAGTCAGACGTGCCAATACGTCATGACTGCCTTCCTCTTTTATTTTAGGTTACTTATGTTTTTTGCATAAATTGAAATTAATTTTCATATAACATCATTATTTCTTCATATTTTTTTTGAAGAAATTATTTGTGAAAGAAATATGTATTTAGTTTTATTTAATGGACATAATTTAGGTTACCATAATAACTGTTGGTAGGGTGTGTCATTTTAAATAAGGTCGCGTGAAAAATTTTAAGTTGCTAGAAACTACTACTATACTAATGTATTAAGTAAATATTTTCCGACTTCTGTAAGAAAAGGAGGTTATCAATTCGACTGTATTTTTTTATTTTGTTACCTGAGAACTTTTAACTGGGTGAACCGATTTAGATGATTTTTTTTATTTGTAAGGTGTGAAAGGGTTTTATTTGGAAAGTGCTTCCTATGTGGTCCCATTTTTTTTTCAATCTTTTTCTGACAATGGTAAACACTTCAAGGAAAGTCTGGTGAAAGTTGGTAAGGTTCCGATTGGGGGATCCGTTCAAAATTGATAAACTTTGTTTTTTTATGGTATTTTTTTTATTATAGTGTAGTATTGTTACAACTTCACCCAATTTCGATGGTTCTTTTTTATTTTAAAGGATGCACTTCAAGGATAATATGGTGAAAGTTTGGTCAGGTTCCGATAATATGATCCGGTCAAAATTGATAAAGTTTGTTTTTTTTTGGTCAAAATTTTATTATACTGTAATATTGTTACAACTTCAAGTTCAACTTCAACGGATTTCAATGATTCATTTTTTATTTGAAAGGATATACTTCAAAGATAGTTCGCTGAAAGTTTGGTGAGGTTCCGATTATGGGATCCAGTCGAAATTGATAAAGTTATAAGAATATTTTTATAATGTATGTTCTTCTCAATATACCACAATGTTAGTTTGCATGTTGTGTTTGCACTTAATTAGGTGATTTTTTTTATAACCACTACCACTCGTTGACTACCACTACCACCACTGCCACTCATTTAAGATGCATCCTTTTATGGTCTACTCATCACTTAAAGTCGTAAAATAAATTAATTTTTAACAAAAAGAAAAAACCGACTTCTAACAACGAACTAAATAGTAACAAAATAATTTTACAAAGATTTTATGATTTTGAAGTCGGTGTCAAGCTAAGGCTACAACGATCTTACTACATAGCCTTACCTAGATCTTACTACATATTACTAAGTCTGTTGGTTTTACTTGGCACCGACTTCAAAATTATAAATTCTTTGTTGTAAAATTATTTTGTTACTTTTAAGTTCGTTGTTAGAAATCAGTTTTTGTTTTTGTTAAAAATTATTATTAAATTTGTACACGTTTAAAACAAAAGTCAGCGTCACACTTTATACCGCACACAGGTACATCAGCAGAGGGAACCTAGTGTTAAGGCACTCCACTCCCCACTTTCCGCCGAGTTCTGGAGGCATTGCATATTGAGTCGCGGAACTCAACGCTGCGCTTGGACTCAACACTGTATTGTGGCAGCGTAGCGAAGAAATGAAAATTTTAATTTAAATAAATATTTGCTTTTCCTGGAGTGGAAATCGAACTCACAACCAGTCGCATTTACAGTTAAACTTTGTGCCCTTGCGCCACGACTAGCCTGAAACAAAAGCAAAACAAAAGTAAGCTTACATTATTCAATCTTAATTTTAGAAAAAAAAAAACAATTTTGCCTACTTTTCGTGATTGCAGATATAATACTACGAGTATTTAAATAATATGTTTTCTTTTATCTTTATCCTTATTATCGACTCAACATAGAAAATTTAGTATTTATAATTTTGTTAAGTCACTGTAGGTGACTACATAATGTTATATTGCAATTTAAGCCCAAATAAACAGTACTTCGGCGTTTAGATCCACCATTTAGCACGTAATAACTAGAAAATCGGGCTGAAACTAGGAAACAGATTGTCTTACCACTTTATTTTTCTTGCTAATCCATTTTTACGTGGTATTAAGTTAAACTATTGTAAATAATATTATAAATATTATAAATTAATTAATATTATACCTCCAGAATATATTTTTTTAAAATGTATCGAAAAAGAAATAAAACATCATAGTTCGCATTTTACTTCCTCTATAGATACCTATGTGTAGTTGTTTTATGCTTGCCCTAACTTCCAGGGTGAGAAGTAATTAAAAAGATTGCTGTAATTACAATACGGTTAAAATTGCTTGCCTTGTTTATTTTAGAATATATTTTAAAAAGCCTTTATACAAGACGAAATATGGGCAACGGAGTATCTGAATACAACGGGTTCCTTCTGCGTACCCTGCTGTGTGCGGGATACCTACCTAAACATTTTAGAATCATATAAATGTATATATTTTGATATTTTCCTAAACAATATATATAGATAGCTAAAGTTTTTTTTATGGCTATTTCTTTGCGTTCAACACGCATGCCTGGGTCTTGGTAGCGTTAAAATTGACCAGATTGGATTCCCCCTAATCTTAGACTGTTTCAGAGTCAAATTAAAGTACTCTACCATGTTTTCCCACTAGATTATATCTGGCCCACCGGCAGTTGCTTTGTTTATGTAGCTCTTTACAATAGTGCTGCCATCCGCGTATCCAAAAATTCCAGGCTTGAGCAATTTTTTTTTGGAGCATAAACTGACCCTTGAGGAACACCACCACATCCATAATTGTCTGAAGAGCAGTTTCTGTGCTCTGGGACTGTAGACCAAGATATGTGATATTTCTCCTCTAAGCAATTTATATAGATATGAGTTCAATAGAATTGTAAAAGGGTCCGTCCTTTTTCTTTTAATTCCTTAAAAGATGTGTTTATTTTTGACGTCAATTAAAATACATAATTCTTTTACAGATTGCAGCAGTAATTAGAAGCAGATCATTGCTGCTTAGAACAAGAAGCACTTCTATGATATGAACGAAAATTAAATTAATATCAATCATTAAAAATAAGAAAATATTTTAAAGTAATAAAAAAAAATTAAGAAACTTTTATCTCTTACCAAAATCTACAACTGTTTGTTTTGAAAGAATTTAATTTATTTGGAAAGGCAAGTTTTATATTGAATATAGACTTTTATATAAGTTCGTATGGTATTTGATAATTTAGTTTTGGTCTTTGAGTCTTTTCAAATGAAAATGTCTTAAGACTAGACACCCTCTGCCTACCATGTTATATGCGTGAAGCTGAAAAAAATATATAAACAGATGGAAACGAGCAGACAGACGGACCAACTTACTACATTGTTATCAAAACTGTAATATGAATCCTTTATTTATATTCAATTGTTCCCAAATGAATAGCACTAATGGACTACTCTAAATATATGTAGTCATACAGGTATAAAGCAGCGAATGCGAATAATGGCGTCCTATGAATGAGACTGTCAAGGGATCATTCACGTTCTTTTGTGTAAATATGAGTGGTTCATGGTAATATTCTGTAACGTTATGATATTAAATTAAAATATTAATAAAAATTTAAACTACAACTTATATTTTTAAAAAATTTAGTTTCACGCTTTATCCATGCACACAGCAGGGTAGGCAGAGGGAACCTAGTGTTAAGACACACTGTTCTCCACCTTCTGCTGAATTCTGAAGGCATTGCGTGATTGGTAGAACTCAACATGTAATGCTTATATTAGGTATATTTCATAAAAAATTAAATGTAAGTCGTGACTGTAAACATGAAAAGAAGCTGAAAAAAGGGAAAAGGTTCGAGTTCCTCTGAAATTTAATTAAATAAAAACAAAAAAAAACAAAACTACAATAAAATAACAAATATTTTCATTATCATTTCCCTTAAAATTTCTGATAGTGATAATATAATTAATCAATTACTTTAACCATCAGAGGCCGTTGTGGCGCAGCGGTGCAAGTTGTGACTGTAACGCTGACTGTAATGCGATGGTAATGGGTTCGATTCCCACTCGAGGAAGGGAAATATTTACTAACGTTTATATTTCTTCGCCCTCGCGTCGAGGCAAAGCGCGGCATTGAGTTCTGCCACTCAATACGTAATGCCTCCAGAATTTGGCTGAAAGTGGGGAACGAAGTGTCTTAACACTATGTGTGCGGGATAAAGCGTGAAGCTGAATAACTTTAATCATTAAACAGTTAGAAATTATTTAATAATATTGAAATTAGTAAGAAAGTTTCGAATAACTTTATAATTTCTTGTACTTTTATACATTGGGGGACCTACATCTTGAAGTATAATTACACTAGCTTTGTTACTCGCTAGAGTTATAGCAGGTAACTTTGTTTCACACTCTAATGTACGTTGAGTGGGTAAATTGAGAGAAACAAATTGTATTTGCTTGTGTAAATCACATTAGAGTGTACATTATGAACGTATTTACTATTAAATTTAAATACTAATGTTGTAGAGTTCTTGCTGTTAAATGTTAGCTTTGGAGGATTTAAGTTTTAGAGTTCCATATTTCAAAAGGTAAAAATTATTTTTTAACAAAAAGAAAAACCGACTTCTAACAACGAAATAATTTTACAAAGATTTTATAATTTTGAAGTCCGTGCCAAGTAAAATAAACAGGCTTAGTAATATGTAGTGAGGTCAAGGTAAGGCTTTGCAGTAAGGTCATTATAGCCTTAGCTTGACACTGACTTCCTTGAAGTGTATCCTTTCAAATAATAGCAGAAATATCGAATGTCAATTTAAAAATGTATGTATGTTATTTTCTCATTTAGCCGTGTGTTCCCGGCTTAGAATAGGATCACCCTGGTACTGGTGGTGTCGTAAGAGGCGACTAAAGTACGAGTGGGAGAGTCACGCCGCCAGCAATGGCGACACGCATGGGCAGACTCGACC
>DWGR01000535.1:0-21785 GCA_018247715.1 Heliconius burneyi | reverse complement strand
AAATGATTTTATTAAAGCCATGGTGACGTTATTGAATTGTGTTGTGGTAATATGATAATTGTGTATATTATAATTTAATTATATAATATACACACATGACAAAGTGGTTTGTAATAAGATAAGAAAAACTATTATATTACTTATTTATTTCTTTTATTTCTCCGTTCTGGAAAGATAAAATCGGCATCATGTTCAACTGCTTAATAAATATATATATATAATTTAAAAAAACTACGTAAAAAAATTTTGCATAATAATAAATATATAATTAAACATAAATAAATTTTAAATGTAGTGTTAGTAAACTAAACTAAACTAAAAAAGAAAAGGGGAGAAAAAATAAAAAGATTTGAAAAAACGGGAGATCTCGACATCTCTAACTATAAGAACATAGCAGTTCTACAAGAAAGACTATTTTAAAATTATTAAAAAATCTCTTATTTTGCGAACCATTTTAACATCTTTGTAAGATGAAAAAAAAAGTATATAATTTTTATGATCATATTTCAATAGTTATTAGATATATATTATATATATTCTCATAAATCACTGACCCTTTTCAATGGATTATAATATTTTTTTAAAAAATATTTTCACTGTTTACTAACTTAACATTTCTTTATAATCAAATAGAATTAATTTTCTTTCCAAAGATTACAAAAACAAAATCATAATATAACAAAGTATAAAAAACAATAATTAACATATTTTTTTAAATATTGGAAATTTTCTCACCTTTCAGAAACTTTTTTCAAAATTTGTTAAAAAATTATAATTTTTGAGTTCATAACTAAACACTGAATACCTTTTATTTTTTTAACTTAATTTTATTAACAACAATATTTTTTTTATGTGTTAAGTAATCCTTAAAAATATTTTTCTACACGTCATTCCCAATCGAAGGAAGTATCGCACATATTTATTGGAGCTTTACGTCTATTTAACACGTTTTTCAGCATGTTGACATATCCATAGAATATTGTAGTGTTTGGCCAAACATTTGCTTATTATATGACAGCTGTACTAATTAATTTTCCTTATATAATTTCCAGGAAAAAGTAATATATAATTATAAATAATTTATCAAAACGCAATGCCGCCAGAATTCGGCGGAAAAGGGTACGAAGTGTCTTAACACTAGGTTTCCACTGCCTATCTAACTGTGTGCGGGATGCAGCATGAAGCTGGTTTATTTATAAATAATTAATTTCAAAATCACATCAAACGAGGAAAAGGTTAAGGTTAGTCAGACTCTTCTTCGAAAAACATATTTTCCCGTTATATTACTTGTGACAACACCTGATATAAAAAAAATGTACAGATCTTTATGTTCTGAAAGGTTAACATATTATTGAAATATCCTTATTTAATACTAGCGTTCCGAGCTCGGTATGATTATATTTCTATTGGGGCGGTAGAACTTAGAACTTTTCCCGCGTACATCCAGATCCCCATGGAATTCTGGGATAAAAACGCCTATAATATGTAACTCCACTACCTCCTCTAGCTTTCAGTGAAAGTCCCGTACAAATCAATTCAGCTTAACCGAAGATTAACCCAGACAAACACAAAGACAGACGAACAAACAAAAAACAAAATGTGTTACAACATTATTGAACTGAATAAGATTTTATATAAAAAAGAAATGTTAGGATTAGAAGTCACTTTAGTTACAATTAATTAGATAGGTTCCAACTACATGACAATAGCGTCAAGTCTCGTAGACTAGATCAAAAAATGTCTTTTAACAGAAAACCTAATTTTCAATACGAAAAATAAAATAATTAAAACACGTACATTAGTAACAAATTTTCATAAGTCTCAAGGGTCATATATGTATTATATTTATTGCTCAAAACACGTTTAAATAATTAATTTATTACAAAAAACTGTACAAAATAATACACCAGGGGGTTGCATCTAGACCGCTCGAGACACCCGGACAGTTGTAAATTTAATAAGGCTTTACATTCAGATCACATCATTAATATATTTTGAAATGGATATATCTAACTGATTTTCTTCTTTGTGACATTTTTATTTATTAATTTAAAAAATCATTCTATTCATTCGAATTTTACCTATATTCGACCTATCGACCTTAGCGGCAATAATTTTAGACTTTCAATTTTTATAGATGTAGACAGAGTTGAGATCTCGATCAGATTATACCAAGAAAAATAATAATTAATATACATCCAATCCAAGTCCGCTCGACGGCCGCAGTCGAGGTTCGAGTCCCGCAGGGGGCGCCCTTACAGTCGTCGACTTCCTCACAGGCAGTGACTTAGTGCTTGCATTTCTTCAGGGACATAGTACCCTCTCCTCTACCGGTGTCGCTGTAAGAGCCAATAGGGCTAACAGCATTAACCTCTTGTTTAACCAAAAAAGTAAGAATCTTACATAATATAATTTAAAAACGACTACTTATGACAGAAGTATCAATAAACCGTTTTATTGGAAGAATAAGTAAGAAGAAAAGCGTGTATATGTACTTTGTGCGCTGTCCCTCTTTGTGTGCAACGGAACTACAGAAACACAATCTTTGATATTAGACGGAAATGATGCGCCTCACGAGCTCGAATTCTAACCGCAAATCTCTATACTGGTATTTTACGATATCGGATTTCTATGTAGTATTTACTATTAAAATATTCGAACATCCGAATGTTGGTTTTAGTTTGTCTAGAATATATGATACGATGTTATCGACATTAGATTAGAAATAGCTATTGGTTTATTAAGTGGTTTCCTTAATTGCTAGCAGAACCCTAATTTTTACTTAAGTAGGTACTCGTTTTTTTTATTATAGGCCATGAAAGTATTGTTCTGTGAAAGTCTGGACACTGGTTTTGAATAAAGATGTCTCCTCGCTGTGCATTCTCTACCACATTTATCATGGGGATTAATTTTGACTGCTTGACCGTTACCTGCCGCCGAATTTTCTAACTGCAAATTATGTGAAATATGAATTTAGATTACAATTTATAATAATATTACTATTTCCTCCCAATCAATAAGAAACACAAGATTTATCATGTATATGGATAGATGATTGATTTGTTTTTTTTTTAGTTTCATGTTGTATTACACACATAGGATGCTTTATGATATACGCCAACGACCGCTATAGTGATATATTTTTGTTGTTTCTAGATCCGATTCTCGATAAATACGTTTATGTTTAGAACCAAAATTTAGAACCTCCTTTTTGTCTGAAGTCGGTTAAAAAGATACCATCGTACATAAAAATAACAAAACTTCTACGCTAAATTGAACATTAAAGAGCCACATTGTATCAAAAGCTTGTAGGCTAAAGCAAATATTGTATAAAGAAATTAAATGATGCGAAAGGCCCCAAAATCCCTATGAGAGTGTCAAGCTGATGATATAATAGTAAAACGAAGGATTAGGGTCAAAAAAGGATCGTGTGTGGACTTACAATTCATCATGGAACCATTTAAGACGAGTCGTGACTACAGGTTGTGGGTTCGATTCCCACTCGAGGAAATGTAATAAAGAAAGAAACATTTCTTTTTTTATCTGCTTTACTTGGAAAAAGGTAAATATGTCAACTTTTAATAAGAGGTTATTTTATTAAATATATTCCTTGTCATTGTGTTGTTATAGTATGAAGGTGAACAATAATATTTGCACATATGTGAAATCATATATGTAAGTGTAGTGGTCAAATTTAATTCTATTAATGACATATATCATCTTAGATTTGAGTTCGAATTTTCTCTACGTTTTAATTACACTTTAAAAAATTAAAAAGATTTAAATAAAAAAAAAGTATTATATCCGCAAAACTTTAATAAACGTTTAAAGTAGATAAAATAAATAATTTGAAAATATGAGGGTAGAAAAGATGACAAAGTAAATTATTTAAACTGAAACAAAAATTACATTTTGAAATGAACTCTGAAACTTTTTCATTAACTTAATAATACTCTTGAGCTTGCTACATGTTTTATGAAAAATAAAAAAAATATATATATGTATATTTTTTCTTTTTTAGCTTCACAGTGTATACTACAATTAGCAGGATAGGCAGAGGGAACCTGGGAACCTAATATTAGATTCCTCCGTTCCCCACTTCCCCACCGGAACCCCACGCCGCACTTCGCCTCGTTACCAGAGCTAGAAAATGAAAATTTCAAATATTTAATTTCTTCAGATGGTATGACGGCAATTGAACCCACAACCCTTAGCATTAACTGTCGCACGCATGTACTTCTGCGTACTTACAAACGTATATTATATTATATTATTATTATTTATATTATAACTAAGATGCAAATGTATATATTTAGAAAGTGATACCTGAGATAAGTTTTCTCGGAATACTAACGATGAGGAAAAAACGGTTACAACGTTATTATATTAATAAGTTCGTATATTAATAACAAATAGTTATGTTTTCATTATGTTTATTTAGATGTAAAGAAAGCGCCGCGTTGAGTTTTTATAACTCGAAAATTCAGTTAAAATGGGGAAAAATAACAACGAAAACAAAATATTTACATATTTAATGTGAACAATATGTGTAAAATTTTACTAAAATCCTTTTAAGTCTTTCATAATTATTAAATACGTTAAGGCCGTCGTGGCGCAGGGGCACAAGAGCGTGACTGTAACGCGACGGTCGTGGGTTCGATATCCACTAGGTGGAAATAATTATTGCTTATTAATATTTTCATTTCTTCGCTCTGACACCAAGGCAAAAGCCTGACGTTGATTTGCATCACTCCAACACGTAATGACTTGAAAAATTCAGCGAAAAGTGGGGAACGGAATGTATTAACACTAGGTTCCCTCTATATGCAGCATGCAGTGTAAAGCTGATATGATTTTATTTATATAACTGAGAAATCTTAAGCAGTCTAGAGATTTACCATCACTCCATTCCTTAAATGCATTTCGAATGCGGTATTAGTAAGAACATTTCAAATTTAGTTTTGTTGAGAATGGAGACTTGTATAAGTCTCTGTACTTACCACCACCACCCACATTTAGATAGCACGTCAAGCTTAATCCTGTCCCAGTGAATACGGAAAATAGAATGTACATTGAATATCATTTAATAAATAAATAAATTAATTAACACGTTATACCTCCGGAACTCGGCGGAAAATTGGAAGCAGAGAGTCTTAATTAACATCTCCAGAACTCGGCGTATAATTGGAAGCGGAGAGTCTTAACACCAACCAGCCCTCCTCTCTCCTGTCTCCAATAAACTAATCTATCTAGCAGCTTATAAAATTATAACCATTGATTTATTAAACGATAAATTTTAAACAAGTAGCCATTTTATAGCATTTATATTTATTGCAAACGTCTTACAAAGATAAACATATCAGTACTTGGTAATGTGAAGGTAATCACAACTATTATTCAACTGTAAATAATTTTATGTCTATACTAAAACTGTTTCTGGTCAATGATATTTCTCTTGAGATCCTTTATACTAAAGTGCCTGTTTCTTGTTAAGATTTAACGCATTTAGGGTCTTAGAATGATATAACTCTGGATTTGTTTGTTTTAAATAAGACTTCAAAGCAAGGAAGTTTAATTATTAGATATCAGATTATACAGGACTTAGAGGTTAGTCGTGGCGCAGGACTGCGACTGTAAGCTCGACAGGTTGTGGGTTCGATTGCAACCAAATATTAATTATTTCCATTTCGTCATTTTGACGCGGCGTTGAGTTCCGCCACTCAACACGCAATGCCTCCAGAATTCGGTGTAAAGTGTGAATTACCTGAACAGGCGATACAATATTATTACAATAAATTGAAATTTCAATATTTTTTGTAACATACAATATCATAAGTCCAATGCGTATTTTTCTGTCCTTCCAATTGAATCATTGGGTTATTTGTTGTTGTTGTTGTAAATAAAAGAATGAATAAGCTGAAATATGCGATTATAAATATTTATTTTATAAGTCATTCTTCTTTCTTGTGAATTCAGGGTATTGTTTTGAACGACATGTTATCTTATAAAAAAAATCAGCTTCACGCTGTATCCCGCACACAGCAGGGTAGGCAGAGGGAACCTAGTGTTAAAACACTCCGTTCCCCATTTTCTGTCGAATTCTGGAAGCATTGCGTGTTGAGTGGCAGAACTAAACACCCCGCTTTAGCTCGAAATCAGAGCAAAGAATTGGAAATATAAGCATAAATAAATATTTCGAGTGGGGATTGAATGCACAACCGCCGCGTTACAGTCACCCCCATAGCGCAGCGGCACAAGGGTGCCGCTGCGCTATGACGGCCTCGCGACATGTTATCTTATGGTTAGTATTTACATTTTTATATTGACACAATTAATTATCAGTTACTAAATTAGAACAACAATCTTAGAGCCAGTTGACATGATATGTCATATGAACGTCAAACGGGCGCTAAATTTTTATATAGGTTACACGCGATTGTCAAGCGCGCCGAACTTCAGTAGAGTTCTTACATTTTTCGAAGCAGAAGGAAGCAGTTTTAACGGTAATTTTATACTGACGGCGGGAACGAAGCGACAGAAGACGGAGATATTAGGTCCACCCAACTTTGTCACACAAGCTGACTGAACGCTAGTAGATTTTGTGTTTTGTACTTCGGAATATCCATCATTTCCCTTTGACTTACCGGCTCTCATAAACAATGAACTTGTAGGAGATAAAAAAACTAATGTATGTTTATAATGGAAACTTAGGAAACCAATAATTACAAAGCGTACGTTGACGCGCACTGACAACGGTCGAGCGCTAGAACTGCGTCCAAACGCGTGTTATCAAAACGCGCTTTGAGAGCTTTTTAGATATGTCGTTATAGCAAATATGTGTTATGTTAATATTATAGCATTTTAGAGGATCTAATTTGTACAATGAAAAATATAGAGCTACTAAAAAAACGTAAAGTAAATTAAGCTATAAGGCTCATGATGTAGTGTATGGACTATTGTAGCTTTATAAAAAAATGCCGGGCTCGACGTGATTGTTGAATGTTCGCTTCTTATTCCAAGAAATCACTATAGATTAAAGATTTCTCAGGTCGATGGTCGATGGTCGATGTATTTTGTGTACTGAAGAAACGTGTGACTGTAGTTAAGTAAACAAAAACATTTAAAGAGAAATACTTCATATAACACTCCGCCCACAGATATTGGATGAACATAACGCCGAGATTTTATCTAAACGAGCCAAAGAATGATAAATAAAGGTGAAGTAACTTACTTTGAGGCCGGTCGTGGCGCAGGGGCACAAATGTGTGCCTGTAAACGCTACTAGTTATAGGTTCGATCCCTAATCGGGGAAATGAAATATATATTTAAATTTTAATTCAAATTTATTCGATCTGATACCAAGACAAATTAAATTGTGTTTTATATGAGTATGTAAATCAACTTCACATACTTAGAAGAACATCGTTTGTACTATAAATGGATATGACAGGTTACGAGATTCTACAGAATTTAATATCATCTCTTTGAACTTATCATCTCTTAAGTCAAGTCAAGCCTTCCAAGCCTTGAGATATGAGAAGAATATTTTTATACGTATTATAAATATTACTACGTTTGTTTACGTCACTTACCTACGTTTTTTATCTGTAATTGATTTAATACAACTAAAATATTTACTGTAGTATTTATTTAAATCTAGTGAGTTCACCCACTCAGCCCGCAAGCCCTCCAGAATTCAGCGGAAACCGGAGTGTCTTAACACTAGGTTCCATCTGTCTACCCTGCTGTGTGTGGAATATTAAATTATATTTTAATTTATATTATTGTATATTAAAAAAGACAGTAAAACGGATACGAGAAAATCATTCGTGTCTCGCCGTAAGGCCTACCGCTCTTAGGCGCTTTCTTGGTCGATCTAAGATCATTTATTTTTTATATGAAACTCCTACGTCTAGTTTATACACTCCATCTTATCAATTTTTAGATTTAGCATCTACAAGCAGTCCGGCCAATCAAGGAAGTTGAGGTCAGTCGTGGCGCAGCGGCACAAGCATGTGTTTGTTAAGGCGACATGTTATGAGTTCAAATCACACTTGAAAAGATCAAATATTTATTATTTTCGTATCCTCGCTCTGGCACCGAAGCAAAGCGTAGCGTTGAATTCCGCCACTCAACACGCAATGCCTGAAGAATTTGGGGGAAAGTGGAAAACGGGGTGTGCTAGCATTAGTTCCGCCTGCTTACCCTGCCGTAGAAATACAGCGTGAAGCTGAAAAAAAACCAATACGTATAATTGCTTACTCTGAGATGCTTGCTAATTAATATATTTTTTTAGTCCACGAGATCTAAACTTAGCTTTGTCTTTGTGTGAGTTCTCATATATACATCGTGTAGGTTAGCTTAACTACCTGCATGGCCTAAACCCGTTAAGATTGCTTTTGGACAACCAGCAAGGACCTCTTGTATTAGTGGCAGCGTCATTTCTTTCGTGATAAATTTCAGTTATAGGCGTTTGCTTACATTGGAGAAAGGATATTGAAAATAAGAAAAAATATAGTTTTAACGCTTTTTATTTTCAAAATAACATTTACATTCATATACAGCAAAATAAATAATACGTCGATTTTTTTTAAATAACTTAGCATATTTATTTATACACATACAGAGATTGACCTTAACACTTAGATACACATAAATAATTACAACAATTTTTAATTGGCGTATTATAACGAAATAATTTATGTATTTTTAAATGACTAGTGCAAATGTTGCAGTATGTAACATATAGATTTTACATTAGTGACTCGTCACTAAAAATGTTAAGCAGAGTTTGAGATGGCCTTTAGAGCGAGAGCGTGAGAGGCAAGGTATGGTAAGGATAATAACAAAAAAATATCTGTCGGTTGTTTTGGGCCACCAATCCCCCATCATATTGGATTTGGAAAATGGTAAACGGAAGTGACCTAATCGGAACGGAATGTTTGAACACTAGGTTCCTAAATTTTCTTTGCCTACCCTGCTATGTGCAAAATACAGTGTGAAGTAAAAAAAAAGTATATTTAATTACTCTTTTTTCTGTAAAAAAAAAACTACAGTAAGCTCATGAAAAACAAACATGACTACTTTTGTCTTGGTTTTAAAGCTTTAAATTTGAAAGTATCGCTGGACACGGTGGAAAACTTTTTTAAGTACTGTATTAGAGGATTACACCGATTATGCTTTTTTTTTCGTATTTTTTAAATACAGAACTACTACTTAAAATGTTTTTTTTATAAAAATTAAATATTTTAAAGTTATAATATAATAATTGCTGCAATTCTGTTATCATAAATATATAAAAAAATAGTTTTCAGATTATTCCAAGCAAAATATTTTTGCTATTTAAAAAATTATAAGTGAAATTTGATTATATTAAATCTTAAGGTTGAAGTCGTCATGATGCAAAATAACGAGCGTGGAACTGTAAGTGCCGCAGTTTTAGGTATGATTCCCACTCAGGTGAAATAAAAAAAACAATACTAAAAAAAAGATTAGCGTTATTTTTTATAGATATATCTATGCCTTTATTTTAAAATACAACAATTATTAAAAAAATCAGCTTCACGCTGTATCCCGCACAGGCAGAGGGAATCTAGTGTTAAGACACTACGTTCCCCACTTTCTGCCGAACTCTGGAGCCATTGCATGTTGAGTGGCAGAACTCCACGCCTCACAACAATTATATAAGAAAATAAAACAAAAATGCAAAACTTATGGCTTAATGAAATATGAATATCTAATGATTCAAGTCACAGTGAAGCTCCAGTAAGCTGCCGTCCCCAAACCAAAATGACATCAGGAAATTCCTCCTACCTTTGTAAAGTACTGATGAGGTTTGACCTACGCCTTGGAATTTGACAAACTCAAGAAGGATATTTGGTATCATTATTCATTGTAACGCCTTTGTAGATATCGCTTTTATTCCATTACACTGTGGACACTTCATTTATCTCATTTATCTCTGATTCTAAGAATAACAATAGGATTTATTACGAAGATTTTAGTTAGAAGCTATAATATAATAGAAAAGATATGAAAAGGAAAGATAAATTACAATAACATTGATTTTATAAGGATGACAGATACCTTTTTATATAGAACTAATGTTGGAATGTAATATACACAATTTAAGGATCGCTTATAAATTGACGGGTAAGATTATAAAGAAACCGTGTTCATAATCTTACGGTGACATATATAAAATAAATATATTTATTATATGAAAATACATATGTTTACTGGGTTTTTCTATAAGCTAAACAATATGTGCCAAGCAACAAAAATATTTATTAATAAAGGCTATCTAATAATAATAACTTTCTATATTTTTCTTTTACAATAATAATAATAAAATAATAAGTAATATTTAAATCTAATGAAGCCGTCGTGGCTCAGTGGCGTTGTATCTGACTGTAAAAGTGACTGTTGTGGGTACTATTTCCACTGGGGGAAGGGGTTGCTAGCATTTTCGTCTAGTAAGTAAACAAGGCGCGGCGCTGAGATCTGCCACTCAACATGCAATGCAACGATTCGAACATTGGAAATGGGGAAACGGAGTGCCTTTACACTTGGCGCCCTCTGCCTACCACGCTGTTTGCGGGATATGGCGTGAAAATATAAAAAAAAGTGTTTTTTGTACAATACACATTTTGTTGCTTTAAAATAGCAAAAAAATTTTATTTAAATCTTAACTATTAGAACACAAATGTCATACTCTATAAAATATATTTATTTACAGTTTACTTAAAACAAGTTAAAATAGTAACAACCATATATATCCTTACTACTAATATTATAATTGTGAAAATTTATAAAGATGGATGTTTGTTCAACATTTACGCAAAAATTACTCGACAGATTTAGGTGAAACTTTACAGTAGTATAGGCTAAAATTTATGAAGACATTTTATATAATTTGTTTATAATATAACAATAAACATGAGCGGGCGAAGCCGCGCTTATATCGCTAGTATGCCATATAGTGTGTGCATTCGTCGTGTGTGCATTAGAGTGCAAGTTTACAAAGAGTAGGTACGTTGATTATTATTTACACAATTATATTAATATAAATAATTATAAAATAATAAATAATAATTAATTAACTTCATCTTTGGTAATAATTCAGTTTATTTATAATAAACGTTAATATTCAGTATTTTCAGTTTCATTTGGTTCATTCATACATTTTATTTATGTTTTAGTCACACCATCACAATACTAATAATATAAATATGTATGTAAGTTCGTATGTTATAACAAATATGTATTTAGAAAAAATAACTAAAATCATAAGATTTAAAGTTCTTTTTTCTATAATAATAATAAGTAGGAGATCTATTACTTATTCGGACTTATTAAAAAAATGTAACGCTTCTTTATTATACTTATTATTATATAATATTAATAATATTTACATTTACATATATTATAATTTTAAATGTCTTTTATACATCCCTCTAAGATCTGATAAAATTTATTTTTCATATTTATTACATTTCAATACATTTTCATAGAAAATTTTTGTTACACATTAGGTTAAATATTTTCTTAATAGAATGCAAAAAAATTTTTCAATAAAAACAACAGATATATATTTACTACAGTAAATGTAGTTTTAAGTAACAAACAAATATCAGTCACTAAATGCATATAAAAGAAATCTAATAAATTCGCCTAGATATTTTGTAGATAAAAAAAAAACAGAAAACATACATTCTATCTTTCAATACATTTTTCATTCACATCAGTTATAAAATCATTAGAATCTCTGATAGTCATGATGGTGACGCCGTCCGCGCTGTTCCTAGATATGATGTTGGTTTTCTTCTTTGAGTTGCCATAATCGTAGTTGGATATGACCACGCTTTCTGTTGGATTCCTATTTAAATTATGGAAATTGTATAATATATGTGAGCTAATGTTATATGTAGCAAGGTAAAGTTGAGGCTGGTGTGGCGCAGGGCAAGCATTCGACTGTAAGCGCTTGTGGGTTCGATTCTAAGTAGCGAGAATGAAATATTTTAAGCCTTCTTGCTCTGGCAACCAGGCAAAACGTGGTATTGATTTTCACCAGAATTTTTTTTTTATGGTAAAAGCATGGCAAACGAGCGTACGGGTCACCTGATAGTAAGTGATCACCGCCGCCCACGACACCGCGTAACACCAGAGGAGCTACTGGTGCGTTGCCAGCTTTTTGGGTGGCTGGGCCCCGGAGCCCGGCATTACCTAATGCGAAACGCAGTGGCATAAAGCCACTACTTCACGCCGGTTTTAAATGCCGGGGGTGGTAATGATCCGGTCGAGTCTGCCCATGCGTGTCGCCATTGCTGGCGGCGTGACGTGACGTCTTCGTGAAAACAGAATGTCTTAACATTAGGTTCCTAGGTTTCCTCTACCTACCCTGCTATGTGCGGAATACAGCGTGAAGTTTAAAATAATAAAAAACAGTGTAGAAGGGTACGGAACAAGTGTTTCTAGCATCATCAAAATTCTAAACTGCATTACAAATTCTTATTACACTAAATATTCTTTAGTAAAGATCTTATTTATTAATTAGAAGAGATATAAATCATATAGACGTATCAATTTAATCCAAATGTAATAATCCGTCGTGGCGCAGCGGCACAAGTGTGTGACTGTAATGCGGCCGTTGTGGGTTCGATCCCCACTCGAGAAAGTGAAATATTTATTTACGTTTATATTTCCATTTCTTCGCTCTGGTGTCGAGGCAAAGCGCGGCATTGAGTTCTGCCACTCAATACGCAACGCTTCCAGAATTCGGCAGAAAGTGGGGAACGGAGTGTCTTACTAGGTTCCCTCTGCCCACTCTGCTGTGTACAGCGTGAAGCTGTAATTTAGATGCTATGTAAATAACTGACAGCCAAACTAAAAAAATAAATTTAATTGTTCTTAATTGTTGTTTTTACAAAAAAAATGATTTTGTATATAAATTCAAATTCAAAATGTAAAAATTTCATATTACATTAAAATAATAAAGAAATGATTGAACACATTTATTTAACCACTTAAAGAAACAGTTTACTAAAATTGAAGTATTTAAAGAACACTTATGCTTAGTCTTATAAATATGTTAATTTTTATAAATGTAGCTTTAAAAAGCTTACCGATTGCATCGATGTCGCTGAGTGCTCCTAAAGGACGTTTCACATATAGCAGTCCTCGACAGCCTGGAACTGCAGGACGGGTGTAATGCACCGCGCTGGCAGCAAAGGTAGCGGTTGAAGTGCTGTCTGAAGACGCCACTCACACAGTACAGTGCCACTGGGTTCACGCAGGAGTTGAGAAAACTAGACATTTATATGTAAGCTTACATGTCATTCTTTTACTATTTATAATTTTTTACCATATTTTTTTAATAAATGGTATTTTTTGTTTTTTTGTTATTTATAAAAAATAAACAGTTTTAGCTTGTGTTGATTTGAATAGTCAAATAATCATAAATATAAAATATATATTATTTTATATGTATTGTTCTGATGTATGAGCTAAATAGCTTTACAGTTTCATCTAAATCCGTTCAGCAGATTTTGCATGAAAGTGGAACAGACATACATATATACATCATCACAAACTTACTTAATAGCATTTGGCAATAGTAAAATAGCATCGTAACCCAGTACCGGCCGTTAATGAATTAAACTAGACTATATAGCTTATTTTAAGACCCATTCAGGAGAACATTCAAAATGTAAAACGTATTATAAATGAGGCAATTGTAGCGAGGGGGCACAAGGGTGTGACTGTATTGCGAAGATTGTGAGTTCGATCCCCACTCGATGGAATTAATTATTATTTATAAATATTTTTATTTCTTTGCTCTGGAAGCAAAGCAAAAGCGGCGTTTAGTTCCGCCACTCAAGACGCAATGCCTCGAAAAATTTTGCGGAAAATGATGAACGGTGTGTTTTGTCACTAGTCTCCCTCTGCCTACCCTGCAGTATGCCGGATATAGTGTGAAGCTGATTAAATTTTTTCAAGCTTTTAAACAAGAGCTTATTTAAAAGGAATCAATCATTCAAAATATGAAAAAAATATTTTAGATAAGAGATTTTTAAGTATAACTTCTGAACCTCATGTCGAATTCACGGACTATACCGATTTATTGTGTAAAACTTTTAAAATAGGTCCCATAGTGCATAACTAAGCGGTTTCCTACTGGCTTGTCCATTTTATTCTATAGAATCGATATTTCAATTCACTGGTGAACAAAGAGAACATTCTCGCCACAACTGCACGCCTTGGAGAGTAGAAATAAATAAAATATTTGAAATCTATGAGCTGTCTTTACAATAAACTGAAGTATACAATTTTTTAGTATCACATAGTTATTATAAAATATTTTATTAAAATGAAAACGAAAATAACCATATATACTGCGAAGACAGCGATAACCTAGTGTTTGGACATCCGCTCTCCCCTTTTCGCCCACTTTTGAGACATAACGTGCTGAGTTTGCGTAATTCAATTCGATTCTTTACATTTCCACAGCGGAAAATAAATATAAATATTATTAATAAACAGTAATATATTTATATAATCATCATTAATGGTAATCAAACCCACAACCACAGCGCAAACAGTCACCAGCCCCAGCCCCACGTCGGTCTTATTAATATAAAATAAATGTAAATTAAATCAAAACACGTTTTGAAAATATTCTATATATCAAGACCATTGTTCCTAACGCTTCTTCCTGACAAAGGAAGCCCTTTGCTTACTGCGTGGCTTTGCTGATTGCTCGCAAAATGGCGTAAAACATTTTTATTATGAGAATACAAGACTTATATATCAAAAAAAGCGAAAAATATTTTCATTTTCTTCGCCCTGGTGTCGAGGCTGAACAAAACGGCAAAATGCTGCGTTGAATTTCGCCACTCAACACGCAATGACTCCAGAATAGGGTGGAATGTGAGGAGCGGAGTGCCTTAACACTAGATTAGTTCTGCCTACCCTCATATATGCGGTATATATCGTAATACTGAAAATAATAGTAATAGTTTAATTATATTTCACGATATCCTCAAAAAATGCGATAGAATCCTTCAGAATATGCAAAATATCAATTGTAGGAAATACTTTTAATATTTTTCGGCACTAAGTTAACTTTTTAACATTTTTCAAGTGTTATAAGAAGAAGAAAAATATTTTTTTTAGAAAATATATAAAATATGGTTTCTATAGTAGAGTTATTATTATTATTCGAATACTAAAGTTTCTAAAACATAAGCGGATTTTTGGATTAAATTTACTCTAAATTGTTTTTACCATGAAACTAATGAATATTCACAGTTTCATGCAATTCTGTCTACAAATATTTTAAAACCGAGAAACTTCGCGTATACTTCAACGCCAGCTGATTTAATCTCCGCGATTGATGCGAGTTTCCTACCCTTGAGATGAAATGCAAATTACTCATAAATTTTCCCCTTCACATACAAAATATCAGCTTTCGTAACATCAATTTTGGGATACCTAAAAGAATTCTTTATTTTTTTTTGTCTTAAATATGATTTGTCGTAAGTCATAATGTATAGATAGATACGTTTATTTCAAAATCGTTATAAAGTAAAAGAAAGGAACGACAAAAAAGCGCGAGTCGGACTGATCCTCTGAGAGTTCCGTACTAATTTAAGGATTATTATAGGTCAACGATAAGTAGCACTTATACATTGACAAATATAAGTTTGCAGGCGTATGAACTCATTTCACATGAACGTCAATTATAAGTTTGTAATGGTTTTTTTATTATGAAATATTTATATATTTTCACTTTTGACATTTTATTATTTATTTGTATTGTCAGTTCTCATTTTGTGAAACATTCTATAATTGTAGGTCGTCGAATTTCATACAAAACGCCACTTTGTACGCCTGCGCCACGACTGGCCTGGCCTGGCGTAAATGCTTGTATATTTAGATTGCGTTGACTTAAAAGCTTGATTTTGTCTGAGCTTTCACTCGATCTCGAGATAAATGGTCTTGACAAATGGACAGACGAACGCCAAAGTGATCCTATGAGGATTCAGTCAGCCTTTTCCTAGTAAGGTACGGAATCCTAAAAATAACTCCCACTTATTTGCCAAATCTCTTTTTGTACTCTCAGATAAAACGATGGTATTTTATATTTTTCTTTTAGAATAAACTAGAATTTGCGTAAATATTTTAATTAAATTTACATATATTACAATTTTTGTTCAAAATATGAAGAATCCTTCTGAACACATGCCACTTCGAACATGAAAATTCATGAAATTCTAAGCAATTTCTTCTCTATACAGTACCATCACTAATAAAGATCATTGTTATATTATAAAATCAACTTCACGCTGTATCCTGCATACAGCAGGTTAGTTAGAGGGAACCTAGTGTTAAGGCACTCAATTGTTCGAATCACTGAGTGTTGACTGGCGGAACTCAACGCTGGGCTTTATTATCTTGATGCCAGAGAACAGATGTAAACATTTATTCCGTCGAGTGAGCATCGAACTCACAACCGTCGCGTTACATTCACACCTGTATATATATTCAGCTACATTATATATAAATCAGTAATGTTTGTCTATGCACCGATAACTGTTCTATAAATAGGATCGATAATCCATGCAAGTTGGGGCATAAATTTATCTCAAACAGCTTCAATATTAGTTTATTGGTTCTCTTCAAGGTGGATATAATACGAGTATATACAAATATAATAATCAGGTATATGTTTTTAGATGTCCATGTTAACCGATTTTTGTAAAAGAAAGTTCTCAATTTGACTGTAATTTTTTTATTATTGAGCACCACATCAGCTCTACGCTATACTCCGCACACAGCAGGGTAGACAGAGCGAACCTAGTGTTAAGATTCTCCTTTCCGTTTTCACATTCCTAATTCCACCAGCATTGTTTGTGCGGGAAAGAGCACTAGCCCGAAGCGGACTTCCTCAACACCAGACCGAAGAAATGAAAACAGAATATTTCATTTCCTCGAGTGAGCATGGCAGTCACAACCTCCTTACACGCCATAACTGAACTCATTAAGGTTTGTAAACAGACTAGGCTTGATGTAATATGACTTCGGTTTTTTTTTCTAGTCTTCACAGGATAGATCAAAGAGTAAAAAAAAAGAACCACAAAAAATACGTCAAAGTATAGTATATATAAACAAAGTTAATATAGCAGGCAGCAGCAAGTTAATATAATAAACTAGCTTAATATAGCAGGATTCAGCTTCCTGCATACATATATCAGGGTAGGCAGAGGGAGTGTCTAGTGGTAAAACATTCCTATCACCACTTTCCGCCGAATTTGCAAGGATTCGTGTGTTGAGTGGCGATAAAGAACACGTACTGGTGTATATATAATTTAACAATATTCTTAATATTCAAACGCTCGTTCATTCTTTATAGGTAATAGTAATGTAATTTATATTTTACTTAGAGTTTATTTTTCGATATATAATAAATATATTCTAGATAGATTTAATATAGATATTAAGTTAAATTGTGTCATCGTATAAGTGACATTGTGTCTTTTCGATAATAAAGTTTCTTTAAGCCTATATTCTAAATTCAGATATGCAACTAGTGCTAGCTGATATTATTTTCTTTTATTACATCATAATCTCTTTTCAATTTCATTATAGATTCATTCATTAAGAAAAAAAGCTTCACGCTGTATCCCGCAAACAGCAGGGTAGACAGAGAGAATGTATCCAGACACTCCATTCTCCACTTTATGCCGTATTCTGGAGGTATTGCATGTTGAGTGGCAGGACTCGACGCCGCGTTTTCCCTCACTCATTAAGGAATACCAGCAAATTAATAAAAATCGATAAATATAATTAAAATAAATTTAAAATAGTTTATTCTCACAAAAACAAATGAGTATTTAATGTTATTAAAATGTAAAAAGTGATTATTAACTAAACGGAGTTCAACTGCCACCAGAGTTATTTAAATGCATGAGACCGTTGTACAAAATTCAAAAACTTTAACTTCGAGGGTTGACTACCTTCTTTATGCACTGGGATTTCCAATTTTATTCAAACTTTGAAGCTATCAATTTACAAATTTACTTATATTATGTATAATATAAATAAATTGTAGATGGAGTATTAAGGAACTAATGCTCAAATGGTAGTATTAATACAAGGAGAGTAGTATGTGAGGCCCGTCGTGGGGCAGCGCCGCAAGGGTGTGACTTCGTGCGTTGCTAAGTCGACTGGTTTTGGGTTTGATCCTACTCGAAGAAGTGAAATATTTACGTTTATATTTCCATTTTCTTCGCTCTGGTGTCGAGGCAAAGTGCAGTGAGTTTTGACACTCAACACGCAATGCCTCCTGGATTCGGCAGAAGGTGAGGAACGGAGTGTCTTAATACTAGGTTCCCTTTGTCTACCCTGCTATGTGCGGGATACAGCGTGAAGCTAAAAAAAATTAAGTTTAGAAAAAATAAATTCTAAACCTTATTTTTCCTGAGCATTATTATCTAATCAATAACAATAAAGTATAAAGTAGCCAAATTTAGATACTCCGTTCCTTACTTTCCGCCGAATTCTGAAGGCTTTGCGTGTTGAGTGGCGTAACTCAACTGCGCTTTGCCTCGACACCAGAGCGAAAAAATAAAAATGTAAATAAATATTCCATTTCCTCTAGTTGGGATCGAACCCAAAAGCAGTCAATTTACAGGCACACTTTAAGCCCCTGCACCACGATTGGCCTCAATATATTTTATAATAAATTAACTTACCTCAAACAAAATGCCACTATCCGTAAAGCGTGAATCCAGTCGTTGTAATCGCTTTGCGCTGTCGGCCACAGGTAGAACCACAGTTCCAGCGCGTGGTACGGTAGGAAACAAACGAAAAATACTGAAACAAAATTAACGTTTATTTAGAAACTGTAAATAAAACGTATGGCTAACGGTCAGAGCGCCTAGCCGGTCTCTATGAGGCGCGTGTTCGAGTCCCGCTATGTTCAAATTTTTATACGTTTTCTAAATATGTACTTTTTCTTTCCTAAGTGTGGAATAAAACTTAAAAATTATAATCCATATCCATATTATATTTTTACAATATTTTTTGTACTATTTTAACTGGTTTGGTTTGATTTTCAATATTGCAAATCAAACTTTTAGTAGTAGCTCTTCCAACGTGTTATGTTTTTGAAAGATTGACATATAACACAAATAAAATTAAATTAAGTAATTGCTTCCTTACCTTCAAATAAGACCATTTGTGCTTAAAAATATTTTATTACTTTATTAATCCTTCTTCCCTCGTGGTTCAGTGCGATAACGTCTGATTGTAAACGATGTTTGTGGGTTTGATCCGGTGTCGGGAGATTTATATTTAACTTATTACGATGATTTCCTACATTTTTTCCCTGCTCTGGTAGATAAAACCTAGAGACAGGTTCCAATAAACATGTTTTGAAAATTGTGGACAACGGACCGTTTAAATACTTGATTCCCTCTATAAGAAAAAGATATAAATGGCTCTCTCTTCCTTTAAAGTAGTTTACCTATCATCCTGGTATTTAAATTATAAAAAATATGTATTACAATATTATTTTTAATAAAATCAACAAGCTAATGAAAAAATATCTTTAATTCAAATAAAATAAAGGGAAAAATCCAAATATCGTTATTTACAATGTAGTATATAATAACGTTACAGAAAAACAACAATGGTAGTTGTTCCAACGCTCCAAGAGTCATCGCATATAATGTTACAGGAAGGAACAATGAGCTGTAATTGGCCATTCCACTGATACTAACAAAAGGAAAGTAGCCCAATAATAATTCTGCGTGAAAGCCTTTTTTTGGATGCTTCTTCCATTATCCTCACTTCGGTATTATAAATATCAAATAGAACTATATTGGATCATAGGGCCCATTTATCCTTTATATATCAAAATAAATTGTACTGTATATTAATTATTTTTAATAAAAATCTTTGTTAAATAAGAAATATTATGGGTATTTCGAAAATGTATTTAATACGTGGTTCACTTTTAAATTATTTGAATGATTATTTAATGTAAGATTTTATCTGCGACTCCACCCGCGTGGTAAATTTAAATTGGAAGGATTGGAAGGAAGGTAACTCTTGGGAGGCAACTTTGACTGCAGATACAGAGTGTTACATCGAAATTATTGTTATGATGGTATCTAGGCTTTTATAGGCTATCATAGTTATATTACAAATATCATTGTACGTTTGTGTGTTACGTTTTCACGCCAAAACTACTCAACCGATTATCATGAAACTTTGTACACATATTCTTAGAAGTAATAAAAGGACAAAGGATACTTTTTATAAAAAATATGATGCTTTGCCTATAATAGAAAAATAAGTTTTAGCGAGCGAAGTCGCGTTTGAGTGTGTTAACTGCAGAGAATAATAATAAGTCAATGAACCTTGTGCAAATTTAGCTAAACTACCGAGTAAATTAAAAAAAAATTAATATTCAACGGTTGTGTAAACTTAAGTTAGTTAGTTGTGTAAAATCTACCAAGCGGTAAGTATTTAGCATTTGCGATTTGCCATGTCTCGCCAATGGATGTGAAACTTGGTCAATTGAATACGCCACAGATAAGCTCAGATACCAACAGAGCCATGGAAAGGAGTATGATGAGTGTCAGACAACGAGACAAAATAACAAAAATATAGCAATTGAATGTAGGCGGACTAGGATACACTAAAATGTAAGCAGGAAAAATGGAGATAATTAGTACCTGATCGGTTTTTAAGAAACGGTAAAAGGAGTAGGAGAAATCATTCCGAAAGATGGGAAGATGAAATAAGTTTATAGCAGGTTTCAACTGGTAATTTATCGCTAGGGATAGAAAACGATAGAAAAAAATATTTTGACTAACGGCGTACTGAGCTTAAAGGTGTACTATAGGTAAAAGTAAAGGTATAGATAGGTAAAGGTATAAATAGGAAATAGATATAGATTTCTAAAGCTCAGAATAACAGGTTAAATGTATAGGTTAAAAAAAGACAAGAATGTTTTTTTCAATTCGCACTAATATTTAGTTTCTGAGATTAGAGCCTTTAACCAAACAAACAAACTTCAGCTTTATTTATGATAAGAGTTTTAAAATACATATGTCGCAATACAAATAATATTTTCCACCGCAAATTATTATGAAAAGTGCAATAGACGTCATTCTTGTTTACTATTCAACCGCTCTATTCATAAATATTAATAATCCTTGTGATCGTCGTGGCGCAGCGGCACAAGGGTATCACTGTAACGCAACGGTTGTGGATTCGATTCGCACTCGAGCAAGTGAAATATTTATGTACTTATATTTCCATTTCGTCGCTCTGGTTTCGAGACAAACCGCGTGACGTTGAGTTCTGCCACTCAACACTCATAGCCTCTAGAATTCGGCAGAAAGTGGGGAATGGAGTATCTTAACACTAGGTTCCCTTTGTCTACCCTGCTGTGAGCGGGATATAGCGTGAAGCTGATTAATTTTGTTGTTATTCAGTTTCATTCATGCATACTCATAAAACTATGGGTCATCAACTCATCATAGCGCAATAAAAATTAGTAACCGAAGGTACGAACACGCTGTTGTGGATTCGATTTCCATAGGGGGAAAATTATATATATATATATATATATATATATATATATATATATATTGCATATAAGTGTATTTTACCAATCAAAAAACGGATGTAATATGAATAGATTTTTAAATTTAACATTGTTTGTGTTCTTGTTAGATTAAACTAAATTGTAATCCAAATAAAGTAGATTT
>DWGR01000534.1:0-21788 GCA_018247715.1 Heliconius burneyi | reverse complement strand
ATTGAGTTCCGCCACTCAATACGCCATGTTTCGAAAATTCAGCGGTAAATGGGGAAAGGAGTTTCTTAATGTGTATACAGTCTGAAGCTTAAAAAAATATAATATTTGTAATAATACTTGTTTTTTTTTCAAGCTTTTTAATTTATAGTGCAATAATGGTTTAAGATAAAAGTCTTCCAAATATAATATTTTTTTTAACCCCCTCTGAACTTTATATATATGTTATCATTATGTTCATTTTTAATAATGTTTTAATTTTATTCAGTCTTATACTTTAAAGATTTAAAGTAATGGGCCGTTTAAGTGTTAAGTTTGCTTGAAGGAAGGCGGCTTTCTCTGATGTGCATAGAGCCTATGTAAAGTTAAGTTATGTAAGGGCTAGTAGACCTTAGGTGGCCATTTTTTCCTAAAACTCACTTTAACAATACACCATCTAGTGTGTTAAGCAAATTTAAAAATAGTATACATAATTAATTAATTAACTTCGCAGTATTCTAATCCTATGCTAATAATAATTATCATCTACTATTGAAATATTTACTTTGCCTTATATGGACAATTAAACTACTGTTATAATATTTGTTTTGCCTTATTTGAACTATTTAACTGAGTATAATAGCTTCACGCTGTATTCCGAATAAAGCAAAAAATAATAAGGCCAGTCGTTGTGCAAGAGCACAAGCGTGCGACTGTAAGCGCGACGGGTTGTGGGTTCAATTCCCACTCAAGGAAATGAAATATTTAAAATTTTTATTTCCTCGCTTTGGTAATGACGCAAAGCGCGACGTTGAGTTCCGCCAATCAAGACGCAATGCCACGAAAATTCGGCGGAAAATGTATAACGGAAGTGTCTTGAAAGGAACAGATTATCTAAACACTGGGTTCCCAGGTTCTCCTGCTTACCCTGTGTGCGGGATACAGCGTGAAGCTGCAGCTGTATGCATCATATGTACCGAACATATCGATATATATCTTTCTAGTTTCAATTTATGCATAGACTGTTCGATAGTGATAGATTATCTTTATATTCATCATAAATATTCAAACAAAAGACAGTCTCTCTCTCTCCCTCTCAACCTCTCCCCTTCTATCTCTCTCTCTCTCTTTCTCGCCCCCTCGCTCTCTCTACGACGCTATAAAGCAAGCGGTCCTGCCAGTATCGTTATATAAAATTAACATAGTATTTATAGATCAACACAAATAACGGTAGCCAAGTCTTTCTTACCATCAGTGGGCATAAAATCTTCGTAAATAAATGAACCCGTTTTTCTGACCCTAGATTCAGGAGAGTAAATACTGCTCCGACTTCCAATCTAGAATAGATGTATTCTTATTAATGATAGCACAATAATGATTTCAAAGTACATAATAATTATATAAGATATTTACTAACAGGTCAGTCGTGCTGCAAAGGCACAAGTGTGTGACTGTATACGCGACTGGTTCTGGATTCGATCCTCACTTGTGGAAATGTAATATTTATTTAAATTTATATTTTCATTTCATCGCTCTGCTGTTGAAGCAAAGCGTGTCGTTGAGTTCCGCCACTCAACATGCAATGTCTCCAGAATTCGGCCGAAAATAGGGAAAGGAATATTTTTACACCAGGTTCCCTGTGTCTACTCTGTTGTGTGCGAGATACAATGTTAAACAAATAATTATTTTAACATTGAACAAACCTTTCTAAATAATCTCTGACTACCGCCACCCGCAGATGTCGGATAATATATATAAATATTATGATCCTCCGCCGACACCGGCTTCTCTACAAAGGGTTTATTGAAGACTACACCATTGACTTCTACATGATCTTCAGATTCTACTAGCTCGTGATCTGTTAACAAGTGCATTTTATTACATAAAGTATTTAAAAGTATTTTTTTGTATTGAAACTATTATGATTATTCTATTTTGTAGTTACAAGAGATACAGCACGATAACTGATTCATGACTACTTTGATTTTTTCTTACTTTAGGTTATTTTTCTGCAAAGTGCTCAAACAGCTCAAAAGTTCAGAAAGCCTAACCTTAAGGCAGCCACGACTCGTCAAGAGCACAGATTCTTGTGACAACTTTGCTATGTATATATATATTTATTTACTTACGCTTGGGGTCTGGAGAATCGCGATCTAGAACCGCGTAACGAGGTATTTCAATGCCCTCACTTTCGAGGATTGCATACACTTTCCTGCGATCCTGAAAAAAAATGGCAGTATAAAATCGTGTACTTATTATATTTTTCATCATATAGTCCTTATTTAGGTATTTTTCTATTGATGCTGTTAAAAAATATCACCTAGATCAGAGCTATAGAATTAAAAAATATATATTCCCGTAAGTGGGTATTGATCTCATAATCATTACGTTTACGGTCAGACGCTGTTTCACTGCGCAACAATGGCCTACTACATATTTAAAAGCGAGTGAAAGCCACAGTCGGTGCAAATATTCGTAAAGCACATAATCAAATCACGGCCAACTTAAACCAAAAAAATATTTTTATGGTAAAAAACATTTACATATAAATTAAACATTTTGCGCGTTAATAAGCGAGAATTAGATAATAATCCGTTTCACATTACCTCCATGTTGAGATAACTCATATTGTAAGACATACCGCATAATCCGATTAGTGCATTACCAAGTGGTAAATAAGTAAATAATAAGCCTACTTCCGACGTATGTATTAATATAGCAACTCGCATATGTCAATGAATATTTAAAAATAAAAATAAATAAATCAGCTTCACGTTGTATCCCGCACACAGCAGGATAGGCAGAACCTAGTGTCAAGACACTCCGTTTCCAACTTTTTGCCGAATTCTGTTGGCGTTGCGTGTTGAGTGGCAGAGCTCAACGCCACGCTTTTGCCTCGACACCAGAGCGAAAAAATGAAAATATAAACGTAAATAAATATCTTCCTCGAGCGGGGGATCGAACCCACAACCATCGCGTTACATTCACACCCATGTGCCGCTGCGCCACGGCGGCCTCCATCAATATATTTTAGTTTATACTAAAAATAGTTTGAAATTATTTCAACTTTATGCTGTATCTGTGTTTGCTTTTCACGGTAGACAGAGGGTTGTATTACATTTCACGCTTTGCCGCGACACCAGAGCGAAGACATGAAAATATTAAATCCATCATTTCCTCGAGTGGGAATCGAACCCACGCGACACACGCGTGTCGCGTTTACCACGAATCCACCACGACTATCCTCAATTCATTCACATAAATTCGTTTCGTTATATTATCAATAAGAAACATTAAAATGGCATACTATATTAAAAATAAATACAAAAATGACATCAAGAATATATATATAAAACAATACACATAAAACATAAATAATGAGTTTTCGTAAATAACAGATAAAAAACAACATTTAAATTCAATTACCTGAATGTCATATTGCATGTGAAGGTTATTGATCACATATGGCTTCCTTAGCTTTTCGTATTGAATAGCCTTGTCCAGGGGGAAACCCTTGGAATGAAACGATATAAGGCAGTCACAAATTGGCCACTCCTCAACTGGCATCTGCAAATTGACAAAACAAATTTAATCTAGAACTATACAGCTTAATGTGTAGACGATATATCCAGAGTAAATATAATAAATGTATTGAACAGCTAACATACACATAAAGCAAAATTTACTGGAACCAAAATTTAATATAGATTCTATTATTTCTGTTGCCAAAATAAATATAAGCATTATTAGGTACTAGATGTCAAAACAAGGTGAAATCCAAATTACAGCCGATAGTTTCACACTGGGTGCCATGTTAATAAAGAAACCCTATATAAGTAGTGAAACAAAATATTTCTTCACAGTATGTGGTAAAGATAGAGTATTGGCAATGCAAAGCCTGAAAGCTATTTTGTTCCACTAGATGTTAGATAGTGAGCAGAACCTTAAGGATAACCTCCTCTGGGAAGACAAGCATCTTAATGAACTCAAATTCATCGAGGCGGGTGAGGATCTCTTTCATTGGCTTCGATTGCGACTTCTTGGCCATGGCGCATACGCCGACCACCACTTTTTTGCCCCCGCCATCGCAGTGTGGGTCTAACGACTCGCACAGATCCAACTCGCCCTATAACATTCCAAACACACAAAATTAATTATATTTACAATTAATTAACATTTCTTTATTTCTATCATATTGTATACATATACAGAACTCTCTTTATTTGATTTATCTCATCATAGGCCGTCGTAGCGCAGTGAAACAAGTGTATGACTTTAAATCGGACGGTTGTGGTGTCGATTCCCACTCCAAGGAATGAAATATTCTATATTTTTTCAGTGGTAACTAGACAAAGGGTGGTGGAGACCATTCAACATGCTGTCCCGAAAATTTGGCGGGAAGTGAGGAGCAAAGTGTCTTAACACTAGGATCCCTTTGACTACCCTGCCACAATTGAGAGATATAGGTATCATTGCCAGATGTCCCGATTTTTGCGGGATGTTCCGATTTAGTTCCGATTGTTCCGTTCCCAAATATTATATGTCCTAATCGAGATAGGCATTGTCCCGCTTTTTACGGATTATTCCAAGTACTGTAAAAAATCTTTATTTATTACTGAAAGATTTTAATTAGTTATTAAAAATTTCATAGAAATATATATAAGCATATTCGTAAATTACATTTATTTATTCTGAACTGAATTACCTACATATTAAGGTAAACTTTCGTTACCAAAACATCGTTTAAGCATAGTGACGTTTTTCTATTGATATCAATCAGTATTGGGAGCCTGGAGATTACAGCTGCCCAATTTCGTAAGTTTCCACCCAAGTGCCCTAATTTTGACGCTTTTATTGCAATATAAGTAAATGTAGAAATACTATTTTTAAGGAAATCAAAGGGACCGTAGGTCGGAGTATATAGATTGAATTTCAACTTGATATCGCCAAGCGTTCTTGAGATAAAGGCTCTTGACAAACAGACATTTTCCATAAAAGATACAGAACCCTAAATATGGGCATATAATAAATTAACTCAATCTTTTATTTTTATGTCCTGCTTTTGGTGAAAGAATCCGGCTTTTTTACTCAAAATATTAAAAAATCCTACTTTTCACCAAGTAAAAATCTATAAAGAATGTAATATAAAAACAGTTTGTATGTAAACTACTAAAACTAAATGCAATCTCCTTAAACTTAGGTATGGTGCATATTGGTAATTCCAAATAGTGGGTTTTTAGAGTAAATACCTTTGCATAATACTACATGACACAGTTTTTCATGCTTTAGCAATAATTGGCGTTTGGTGAATAAAGGTAATAAATAGATACAACCACCCCATGGGATTGAATGTGAATGCATCTAATTTAAAAAATATACTTGTATACAAACTCAAGAATAATTATCTAATAATTTTTAAAATCATAAATTATTATAAATACAAAGTATATGAATTAGCTATTTAGTTTTACTAAAATTAAAAATTTATTCACGCTATATTTAAACAATTCCATTCAATTGTATAATAAATTATTTTTTAACAAAAAGAAAAACTGACTTCTAACAAACTAAAAAATTAGGATTTACAAAGATTTTATTATTTTGATGTTGGTGCCAAGTAAAACAAACAGGCTTAGCATTTTAAAGTATATGTAAGTAAATATCGTAGTAAGGTTGTTGTAGCATTAGCTTTCCACTTGCTGTTCTTACAGAAATCAGTTAAAAAAACACTCAATACCTACTTATTGATAGTTTATTGTGTGCTAATTTTTCCCATTTATATGTACATATATTTATAATAATATGTTTGTTAAAAGATATGTAACATCATGTCATGGCATATAAAATTAAAATATAATACAAGTAGTAAGCATTAATTTATTAAAAATAGTGTATTTTTCTTGTTGTCTTTAACAATACAAACATGTACTGTTTACCTATGTGATGTAACAATATGATAAAATATTTATTTAAATAAGACCAGAAAAAATCAAACAGAAATGCATCATTATAGCTCACATCAGGCAGGCAATCATCACAATAGCAAACTTCATCATCATTTTGCTCCTTCTTTTTTTTATTTCTCCATCTTTTCAAACGCCACCAGTCTTTAAGCCACTGCCACTCCATAACTCACAATCATAGCACTATCATAATTACACACAATTTAATGATAAGTAGTAAAGTGCACTCACAAGTGATTGGTTACAACTACATAGCACATGATAACCAAGATATTCTTGACACAAATTAACATGTTATGTTACCTCACTTGTCATTGTCATTACTAGGAGACTATAAATAATTCAGCTCTATGTTCTTGATAGTAAACAAATGATAGAAACTCTATAATGCTCTAAATGCCTTTTTATCAATGTTTGCAAGATATTGTAAGATATACATTTACTTTTCAATTCTAGCAGCTGCGAGATTAGCTGTTCATATAGACTTTATAATATTGATTTTAGTAGTAGCGTAATACAAGACCTATTTTAAAAGTTTTGACAAAAAATACTGTTGAAATATTTTTTAGACAACACGTTCCATAGATGATTTGTACCAAGGTATGCGTTATATTTATATACTTACAGATGATCTTATTGGAACAAGATTTCCATCATCACCGACGTAAAACTGCGGCTGAGTAGCTTGTCGCAACCCTTGGTATCCATGTTCAAGCTCAGTGTATGACATAACCTACATAGATCGTCAAAAATATGTTTCACGCTATCATAAATATTAATTAAGTTTATGTTAAAATATTAAAATTACTAAAAACTGTTTTTAAAAGTTCAATTGCAATATAAATTTGACGATTTGACATACATTTGTCAGGAAATATATAATAGTAACGTCAATGTGTCAATAGCAACTTGACAATGGATAGTGCTGAGTGCGAGTGCTTAGTATTGTCCACTGAAAACCATTCTGTTAACAACTTCACAGGAGAATTGCGTTAATATTTTGAGAAATTATTTTTGATCTTGTTTCATCGTGTGTTTTTACTTCAATATAATTTTAGTTATACATCTTAATTAAAAATTAAGATTTAGTTATTACGCATATAAAGATATGAAATAATAGTCCCATTATATAATTATTACACGAATCATAATACATTACGGTATTCTTACGCAAACTTTGTAGATTTACATAAGGCATTTACTACTGTATTAAATATATAAAATGTAATAAAACAATCAACTGTATTTTAACTGTGCTACGTGCGTAGCACAGTTAAAATACAGTTCCAAATTCGAATTTCATATTCGTAGTAACCATATGAAATTCACTTTAATGAAGATTGTAAGATTATAGAGTAATATACACTTTTAACGCCTTAAACTTTATTGAACTACTATTATAGAAGTGGCTACGAAAGTGGCACTCTGGAGTCGAGGTAAAGCACGGTGTTAAGTTCCGCCACTTTTACACAATTTAGCAGAAAAATCGACAGTCTGGACACTAGGTTTACTCTTACCCTGTAGTATGCGGGGAACAGCTTAATAAAATCTATAGATATGAACTGAACCTTCGTCGTAGATTCTTAGATATGGACTGAAAGTCTACGGAATCGACAACGAAGTCCAGCTTATTCAACGGTCGCGTCTCGGCGCGATCGGGCACAGCGGTAAGGGACCGTTAGATAAGTTTAATTTGTACCCAGTCGTGGCTTCTTGTCGCGGCTGGTTTGCTTAGCATAGTCAAGTCCCGCAGGGAGCATCCTTACAGTTGTCGACTTCCTCACAGGCAGCAACTTAATGTTTGCATTTCTTCAGCGACAGAGTACCCCCTCTTCCCTACCCAACCGGTGTCGCTGTAAAAGCCAATAGCGCTAACAGGATTAACCTCATGTTTGAAAGAAAAAATAGTTAATTGAAGTCTATTCTTGACACTGTTATGCATAAAAAACGATCGACTCCGGTACTCCGGGACTATGGGAGTCCGGTAGTACCGTAACATGGGTTGTAATTTTATTAATGACATTTTTCGTAATGTGTTCGTGGACTGTCAGTGTCAATTGTCATTTGTTGATAAGTAAATTAAATTTAAAATTGCAAACATTCAGCATTCCGATTTGTCCAAGCAATTACAGAAAATAAGCAAATTAATTATTAATTTATTGAATATATCTCGCTGTGGATTGTAAACCTACGCCATTAAAAATGGATCTTTTAAACTTTTGGCAGGCCATTGATGTTTTAATCCATAAACCTCATGTTATAAATAAAAACCTGTGGGGATCAATAGTGTTAAAAAATTATTACATTAAAACAGAAATAACTGATTGGGATATGTATCTAGCTGCCTATAAACTAAATGCAATGGTATTTGTAGATATAGATCAATACTTAGCTGAATTATCACAAATGTTCTGCTTTCAAATTGTTAATGAAGAAAAGCAATTTGAAATAGTGTTCATAGAACTCCTTCCTAAAATTTATATTGCACAGGGTGCGATTCAAATGATTTGTATAAATAGAGTTTTAAAACAAGTAACTTTTTATGATATCACACCAGCTAAACAAATGGTGTGCACTCCATTTCCATATACTTTTTTCTTCAGAGATAACAAAATTACTCTAAAATGTGGTAAGTTTAATTTGAAATAAATTAAATACTTAGAATTTGTGGTATGCTTTTAAATATATATTAAATATATTTTTTTAGGTGATCTTAGAAGCTATCAATGGTTAAAAAATTCTGTTTTACCTCGACTCAATAAATGGAGTACAGAAGGCATCAATAAACAAGTTAAGATTTGCAATGAATCTTTAGCACTTGTTGCAACACACAAATATTATAGCAAATACAATCTTCTTAAGTATAAATATGCAAGAGATATGGTGAAGGTATTAGAGATTACTTATTTATTCTATAGTTTTTTTCAACAAATTTAAAATATATTTTAAATATGTTATGTAGACTATGTAATGTAATTAATAATATTATGGCCATTGTAGTGCACTAGGACGGTTTGATTGTAAACTAAAGAGTTGTGAATGCGATCCACATTCAAGGGAACAAATTATTATCATCTCTGCTCTCTGATAACTATATAAGGCTTGATATCTGTCACTTGGCACAGAATGTCTTGTAAATTGAGCAGAAAATTTAGAATGAAGTGCCTTAACAGGTTCCTCCTATCTACTCTGCTGTATGTTGGTTTAGTGTAAAGATAACAAATATTTTAAAAAATATTTCTCTAGATGTGGCCAGAAAGCACAGACCCTGTGAAATTTGTGCATGAAGATGTTGCAATTGCTACATATTTACTTCTTTTGTGGGAAATTTACAATGAACCACAATTATTTGCTGATGTTGGATGTGGAAATGGACTTCTTGTTTATATTTTAACAATGGAAGGTCATTCTGGATTTGGAGTAGATGTAAGGAAAAGGAAAATTTGGGACATGTATCCAAAAAATGTACAATTAAAAGTAAGTATAAGTGCTATGAAAATAGGTGTCTCAAAAAAATTTTATATTTATAAATATCTTTTAAAAAAAACTAAGTAGTTTATTAGTAAAATGTTTATTTATTTCTAAAATACAGACTTCGGGAATTTATTTTTTAAAAATAATGTCATCCAAATGTTTACCCTTGTATTCACGGCACTCATTCAACCTAACGCTAAAATTTCTTATGACGGCTTGGCAAGTACGCTCAGTGATGGCTTCCATTTCGTGGCGAATATTTTGTTTTAATTGCGCCAGAGAAGTTTGTTTGTTGACGTACACTTTAGATTTAAGGAAACCCTACAGGAAAAAGTCCATCGGAGTCAAATCAGGACTGTGTGGAGGCCAATTTATGTACCCTCTTCTTGGAAAAATCTCACGACCTTGTGGTAGAGTCACATTAGACGTGTGTGACGTCGCTCCATCCTGCTGGAACCATGTCCTTTGACTAGCCAGGAGAGTTTTGCAGTGTAGGCAACAAAAAATCATCTAACATCTTCACATAACATACTGAGTTAACTGTAAGTGCAAGTCCCCCCGCGTCTGCAAAAAAGTATGGGCTGATTATTCCTCGCGATGACATTGCAGCCCATACGGTTACTTTTGGCGAATGAAGAAGTCTCTGATGCTTGCGTTTCGGATTATTTGTACTATCATAGCGACAGTTTTGCCTGTTAACATGCCAATTAAAATGAAAATGAGCTTCACCAGAGAATATAGTATGGTAAATGTATTGTATTGTTTTATCACCACTTACCTACCTGCTCATAACTATGACAGTTTCTTTTCGCTCTAAAGGTTGTCTGAAAGAGATGGCTACTTAGCCATAAGACCGCCTTTTGTGCATTTTGTATTTAATATGTATGTGTATGTTTATTCCTATTGTGGTGTACAAATAAAGTAATAATAATAATAATATGATGTTGATGAACGTTTGTAATCTCAGTTATCTCGTTTACGAATAGTCTTTGAATAGGGTCCTGGGGCTTTAACTCTTGCACTAATTGAATTTTATAGGGGTGCAGCTTTAGATCTTTGAGCAAAATGCGTTGAAGCGATGATCTATGCACGTTCAAAGCACTTGCACGCTTCCGAATTGAGAGGTCAGGATCAACACAAACTGATTGACTCGTCCTACGTTTTCTTCTGTCCTTGATAACTTTGGCCGTCCAGATGTTAGTTTATCTAAAGTTGAGCCAGTCTCTTCAAACTTCTTTACCCAATTCGGAATGAGAGGTATGCTTGGCTCATCATTTCAGCGACGATAATCACGAATGTTGCAAAAATTTCGTCGCGCTATAGTCGCAGAATTACAGTTTTTGTGAAACTCACGCACGCACAACGCGCATCGCACAAATAGCACCTAAATTCCCAAGAGCCTGGCTATCGAATGACCTACCCCCCGCGCCCCTCTAATGAATTGCGTTCACGCAGCAAGCTGATCAAATATAAAATTTCTTTTGAGACACCTTGTATAATCAAATCAAAATTAAAAATATATCTTTAACATTTTTAAAGTATAAACTAAAAAAAACTAAAATTTTAACTATCTAAGGTTGACTTGAAAGGCTTCCAAGAGATACAAATTGGAGTTCTGCTATATCAAAATGTATAATTTTTCTGTTCCTAAAAGATGTTTTGTTTCTAGGAGTACACCGTAACACCATCAAACATAGACATATTTTCTAATGTAGATTGGGTTATTGGCAACCATTCAGATGAACTTACTCCTTGGATACCTATAATTGCAGCAAAAAGTTCTTATAATTGTAAATTTTTCCTCTTACCTTGTTGTGCTTACAATTTAGATGGTTCTAAATACAATAGAAAAAATTCAACTGCAAGTCAGTACTCAGAATATTTAATATACATAAGAAATTTATGTCTGGAATGTGGATTTAATACAAAAATGGATAGATTAAAAATTCCAAGTACAAAACGAATATGTTTTATTTCGGAGTTTAGAACTTATAAAGAAAATGAATATGAAAAATATTTAGCTACAATCCAAACACTCATTAATAATGGTATTGGTGTAAAGGAGGAAGATGGTAATGCTTCAGAACCTAAAAGATTTAAAGCTAGAGATCCTGTGGAAAAGGTAAGAAACTGCACACAGATAGATAGTAAGGTTGTTGAAGCAATAGTTAAAAGAATAGCAGATTATTTACTAGAGGATTGTGTACCTGGACAAAATTGGTCAAATGGAAAAATGGCAACATTGAACAAACTTGTTCAACTTATACCACCTGACCATTTAAAAATACTAAAATCTGAATGTGGTGGGCTACAAACTCTTTTGCGGAACCACCATAGTGTTTTTGAAGTTCGATATGGTACAGTGCAACTAAGGTATCCCAGAAGTATAGAAGAATTAAAAGCAAAAAAGAAGAAAAACAATGAAATACTAAAAATCAAACAAAAAGAATGCTGGTTTTATAAAAACCACCCACAAGGTTGTCCATTAGAAAATGCAATGTGTACATTTGTGCATGAAAATTAATTATAAATCCTTTCCAGTTATCATAATAAGAGTAAATGTTAGTTCTGTATTTGAGAAATGTGAAAATATATTGTTTCAAAAATTAAAACAAGTATAACCGTGGCGTAGCGGCGCCCGGTGCATGATGACACCCCCCCCCCCCCCCCCCCCCCCCCCCCCCCCCCACTAACATACGTCACTGGAGTATAATGATACTCATATATTTTGATGAATAAATAAATTATAAAACTAACAAATTTGCACTAAATTTTTTACACCTGTTATTGATTGTTTTTACACCTGTGATTGTTTTTGATTGATTGATATATATGTTAAGTACATAACATAACAAATTCAGTATATATTTAAGATAGCTTTTATTACCAAACATATATAAAAAATAACATCTTATTAATATATCATATTATATATTTAAATAAATATTGCCCAATGATAACATAATATCACATCCATAAGATTGTATAATCTAATCTTTACAAAAATATAAACTATCAAGAATCAATATCAAAGAATTTATTGAGTTCACTTAAATTCCTTTCATCTACTAATTTTGCAACATCATGTTCTCCCATGTAAGAGCAGACCATCCTTAATGTTGTCCAAATTGTTGAAGAACTAGGATCTGCTAAATTTGTACCAGGGAACATATTTTTAACCTTGTACTGCTGATTTAATGCTACTAAGAAATGCTCCCCAGCTTCCTTATGAGCTGATAAATTCATACATGTGATACCAACATTAAATCTTGCTCTGATATAACCTGGCTCTAAATTTAATGCTTGTTGGTATGCGTCAACAGCTTCTACTGATCTGTCACTGTTAGCTAAAGTGGCACCAAGTCTGTTCCAAAGCTTAGCATTGTCTGGTGAGACCATCAATGCTGCCTTAAAACAGTCAACTGCCTTATCATATTGTTGATTTATATTAAAAATAACTCCTAAGGCATTTTGAATATCAGGATCAACCTGAGAAGGATTCAGTTGTGCTGCTTTTAAATATAAAGATGTCACATATGCTTCAAGTTCCTTGAGGTTCATTTTCTGGGCATTCACATCTTGTGGAAATATATCACTGTAACTTGGACTTACCTTTAACCAATCTATTAATGCTAAATATGCATATTTAGGCATATTTTCATTGGTGTAAGCAGCTGCTAGTGTTATATACCCTTCAAGTTGCCTTGGATCTAATTCTAAAGATTTTTTCAATGCTGTTATTGCCAAAGGATCTTGCTCATTCTCTGCTTGGGTTGTTCCCAGAAGAAACCAAGCTTCAGCCGAATCTGGATGTTGCTGTGCAGCTGCTTCAAAACATAACACAGCACCTGGAATATCTCCAATTTTAAGTTTTTCTTTACCTATTTCTAGAGCACTTTTATTTTCTAACATAACATTTCCTTCTGTAAAGGAATATTCCTTGGAGATCCCATTAGCAGTTTCTGTGTCCCAATATTCATCAATATTGCTCAGTTTGGCCCACTCATCTTTATATTTTTCAGCCATTTCTTCTACTATTTCATCTTTACTCATTTTCTTATGTTCCCCTTCAACTGTCTCACCTAAATTTAACTCACCAGAACTTATCCTTTTCATAAATGACATGAACTCATTATAGGCATGCTCATCATCACCTTTGATACTATTAACATACTCTTGGGCCTTTGCCTTAACATTGTTATCTATAGTCTTGTCCAAGTCTGATTCATTAACATATTGAATTTGAATATTAGAAGCTTGTGATTGAAATGAAGGTTGATAAGACATGTTAAATGGCCGCATTGGAGTTGTGATGAACGACGTTGATGGTCCAGCCATCCAAGGTACATGTCTTTGTGATCCTGATTGGGTTAACTGACTAGTTGAAGGTGTAACTCTTGGAATTATTTTATCCACTTCAGGCATATTACTCAATAACGCGTTCATATTAAAGGTTTGTGGAATTTGGGAATTTTGTGACATGAATTCATTGACGAATCGATCAGCTTGAGAAGCGTTTTGTACAGCTGAAGCATCTCGACTAACAATATTAGTAAGTTGAACGAGTGAATTATTACCTCCACAGTCTCCCCCAACTAACTTATTTAAAGACATTGTGGATTTCAAAACTTTAATACATATGAAAACTAACTAACTATTTAACTTCATATGAAAAAAATCAATGCCGCTGAACAAAGGTCACGTACACGAAGAGAATAACAAATTAACAATATGTTTTCCTGCAGATTGATTGTAACTTTACGTCAAAGTTAACAGTTCACCATAGACTATAGAAAAGACTTAAGAGCAATAACATATTAAAGATGCGATCGTGAGCTAAAGTCAAAAAGATACATATCCGTGCAAAAGATATAATAACTCTCTAACTCGCATGTGTTTCAATTATATCTTTAAACTTAGGAGTTAATTTTCGTAATGAGTTACTGCTCGTTCAGAGTTAGAGAGAAAACGATGGGCTTATATAGCAATTTACACGTAAAAGTGAGATGGATTGCTATTGCATGTTTGTATTAAAAATGTAAATGACGAATTTTACGAGGTACGAGATCATCACACGCACGGGCGTGAAGCCTTTTTGTTCTTTATGACAAAGAAAATGCTAAATAGGCAGCAAATACGACCAAATTTTGGTCGCATACATACGTATGGCTTAGCTGAAGTTGATCAATAATTTTGAGTATATTTAAAAAGATTCAAAATTGTATTAATAAGAACACCATTCCTAAAACTTTTTAGTTTATTTATTTGGACTTGGGATAGTACGTTTTTATTTGTATTAAATTTATTTCAATGAAAGGACCCTACACTTTTTATCGTCCTATGTTACTAATTTATAAGGGATCAATCTACTCGCCATATCGTACAATATTTGTATTCGTTTTATAATGTTACTTTAAATTATTGAATTGACACCAATAAAATCTTTTTAAATGCAAATATAATAAAGGTATATATATCACTATGATGAATTTATAAGGAAGATTCAACCCCAATTTGAGGATTTATTGTAAGCATTATAGCATATCGAAAGATTCTGAAATCTGATACAACAATCAGCTGACTGGTGACTTTTCAATCAAGGTTGACTTTGACAGATGTCTTTTAATTCTAACCTAAAAATAACATACCAAGACGTAAAAAAATTAAGAATAGTCACTTAAATGTTACATATTCTCTGAATAATATAGTTAATAAGTGACAATTTTATAAGATCCTACGTAGATTTGTTGTTTTTCTGAACATAATATAAAATATTATATAATGAGTGACTAAACTGTATTCTTTGCAACTTGAAAATTTATAAAAAATGACTGGCGAGGCTCAAATTAACAAGAGCAATAAAGAAACAGTATGTGAAGAAGCAAAAGACATTGGAAAATCATCATATCCAACATCTGAAGAGGTACCAGCGTCCATTGATCCAACTGAAAAATGGCTTGTAAGTTCAGCTTTTAAGAAACTCTGAATAGACCCTTAGATATGACTTAATTTTATATGAAATACCAATTCAGTTCAAGCGAAGAGTTATGTATGTCTTCACACCAGGTTTTCTCTGCCTACCCTGCTATGCTTGGGATACAGCATGAAACTAAAAGAAAAAATTTATTTTTTATTACAAAAACTTTGCCCCTCATACAACAGGGAAGACAGACAGACTTTCTTTTGTCTGTCTTGACACTAGGTCTCCAGAAAGTAGTGTCAAGACACTCCATTGTTCACCTTTGCCTGAATTGAATACAATAATTGACAAAACTCAAATATTCTATTTGAGATGCATAATATAAACATCCCTATAATGTATTTTTAGATTAGAGACTGTGAAATATATAAAGACGAATATAATGAATGTACAAGTTTCAAGGGACGTTTTCATCAGTATTTCATATTTGGTAAATCACTAGATTGCAATCCTTGGAAAAAAGATTATGATAACTGTTGTAAATGGGTAGATAATCAAGATGTTAAAGCTGGTGTAAGTTTAATTTTATATATTTTTTATATAATTTTGTACAAAGATAATTCTGCTAAATTCACATTAAAACATTTTCAATAGGAATCTGTGATTAAAAGTGAAAAAGAACGAAGACTAAAAAGATTAAGGGCACATTATCAAAATGATGTTTGGAAGAAAAGAGATTCCCCACCGGAAGATTGGGCTGGTCCTTTACCAGAATGGATGGCTAAAAGAGATGAAAATTCATACCTAGCACATAAGGCAAAAGAAATGAGGGAAGGCAAAGAGGAAGATACAAGTAGTTCTTGTGTAATAATGTAACACAATATACAAACAGATTATGTCAAGTGATCAATTATTACCTCACACAATGTTGTATAGTTGTTATTACTTATTAATTTCAATTAATTCTCACATTGAGATATGTTGACTGCCAGTATTGTACAAAATTTGTAAAATAAAATAAAAGTCTATTTCAATAAATTATATTTAGTTTTTAATTTACTGTTTTGTTACTATAAAAAAAATATTGTTGAGATGAAATAGTATATGTATTTTATGCTGCAGTAAGAGAATTATGCAGTAAGAGCTGGAGTAATTAATGTCACATTTTTCGAAATGTATTTACATTTCAATATGAAATATTCCTTTGGTTGAATGTTCTAATCTTAGAAACTACTAGTTGAAGTGAAAAAATATTTTTTTATGTTGGATAGTCCATTTAAGTAAATTAGTATTTGATAAAATTACTCATTACTTTACTTATGTTTATTTTCGAAAATAAACATGAAAATTTATCATTATATTCTTATGTAAATAATTGTAAATTGATACCTATAGCCATGACCCGGCAACTGACTTATCGGTAACAGGACGATAACGCGATGTAACGCCTTTACTGTTCACAAACAAGATTGTTTTATCTTTCTTTCATTTTATAAGGTTATGTCTCGTCATTAGTCGCAGTCGATTACACTGATGAGTCGTATACTTTGTAGTCGTGTGATAGCTTTGCGTTTACGACTGCCAATGGCTAGAAACGCTTCTGCTTACCTGGTCGATGACCCTAAATATTCCTTTTTAAAGGATCTAGGTATAGATAAGAAGAATGTGGGAGTGTTCAATGGAAAGTGGGAAGCTAACGGGCAAGTAGGTTAATTTACTTTAATTTCTTATTTATTTTAATCAATGAAGTGAAAAGTTATCTAATTAAGTCATTGTCGTCCAATTCTTATAGGTGATCCAATCGTTTAGTCCCGCAAATGGCAAAGTGATTGCAGAAGTACAGTCTGCCAGTGTGGCTGACTACGAATCCTGTGCCAAGGCAGCTCAGGAGGCTTGGCATTCGTGGGCGGAGTTACCGGCGCCGGCAAGAGGAGAAATTGTACGACAAATTGGCGATGCTCTCAGAGAAAAGCTACAGCCTCTTGGACAGTTGGTCTCATTGGAAATGGGTAAGCTATTCGTAGTATTGATATAAATATAGACAAATATTTATATGATATTATAGAATATTTATGACTTGATAAGATATTTAAATGGGTAATTTTTCAGATTAAGAAATCTAAACAAGGATAAAAATTTAAGTAATGGCCAGTGTCCACTATTTGAGAACAATGTTAATATTGTGACGTGTTTAGAAATGAAAGAACTGAGAATGCATATATTATGGGACTTTCTCTTGTCTATTTATAATTTAAATTAACTTGAAATAAATTTATCTACCTAATGATTTATACTCTAGCAGATTTTTACTACAATTTTTCATTCACAGGCAAAATTCTCCCTGAGGCCATCGGAGAAGTAGTTGAATATATCCACGTGTGTGACCTGGCACTTGGTTTATCCCGTACTTTGCCGGGAACTATTTTCCCTTCAGAGAGACCTGGACACGTGCTCATTGAGAAATGGAACCCGCTAGGTCTTGTTGGTGTCATAACAGCATTTAATTTCCCAGTCGCTGTTTTCGGTTGGAATAGCGCTATCGCTATGGTAAGATATTATTTAAAACTTTATTCCCGAATTTGTGACTCCGCTAGAAATTATAATTTATTAATTTAGTTACAAGAATTCAAGTAGGTGTTTCCTATAACTAAAGGAAAAACTTACGCGGATAAATCTATTAAGCATTACCAATAGACCGGAGATGATAAAATTCTATTCGATTGGTTTCAGTCTACTCAAAAGAATTTACCTCAATCTCAAGTAAACAGATAATAACAATTGTTATTAGCTTAGATTATTATCTGTTACATACATAATATGATAATAATTGCGTGCTTTAATTTAAAATTATCCAGTAGAGTAACGGTTACATTTGTACTTAAGGCTTGCCTACTAATAGGCCTTTAATACATAAAAATCGAAATAAAATAAAACACGCTTCACGCTGTATCCCGCACACAGCAGTGTAGGCAGAACTCAAGTAACGCTTTGCCTCCAAACCAGAGCGAAGAAATGGCATTTAATAAAGCGCAAATTTTATAGATATAAAATTAAATTGGTAATTAGAGTTATCGTTTCATATTCTACTACGGTTATCGTTTCAGATCCTACGGATTATGAGACGATAACATTTCAGTGATATTATATACATTTTAAGATAATGTTCAATTTTGTTACCTATTTAATAATCGTCTGATAAAATTCCGACTCCACTTGTAGATCTTAAGTGACAATAATTTTTAATAAATATTCCATTACTTTATTACATTAAATTTATAAGTTTAATTTAATATTAAGATTTCAAACCAATTACATATATATGTATATATATATTATGAAAAAAATCTTAAGCATATTAGAAATAGATACAAATAACAGCATGCCCTTAAAAAAAAAAAAATATATATATATATATATATATATATATATATATATATATATATATTATTAACTTAAATAATATATGAACTAGGTTTGCGGTGACGTAAGTGTATGGAAGCCATCAGAAACGACTCCATTAACTGCCGTAGCTGTTACCAAGATCGTGGAGAAAGTTTTAGAAAAGAACAATATTCCTGGAGCGGTCGCGGCCCTGTGTGTAGGAGGCAAGGATGTCGGAGAAGCCGTTGTACAGGACAACAGGGTCAAACTAGTCTCGTTTACTGGCAGCACTGCTGTAGGCCAACAGGTCAGTGACCTCATTATACAGGTTGGAAGAGGCAGCGCTTCTTTTACTGAAACTGCATGTAGGGTAAAATATTTCAAACCCGGAGCTAAAAAAATTTATCAAGATGCCTCAACAGTTTGGATGTAGGATTTTTTTTTCATTTCACGATTTTTTTCCATACCAGTATTTCGTGTCACGCACACATACACATACTACTACAAAAATACTTGAATGAAGCGTGTGCGACGTTGCCGCTTTGACAGGTAAGTGTGTGAGTGATAATATTACACTTTACAGATGGTGTTTTTTTTTAAAACGATTATTTTATTATTTATTTTGTTTGAAAAAATAACTTTTTTATTTTTGGGAATTATTTTTTTTTCTGAATTATATTAGGCTTTTATGGAGTAGTTACTGTGGTTTCATGTGGTTTCATTTAAAGTGGTGCATTCAATTCCACCCTGTATAGACAATTTTAATTAATTAGCCGCCTTGAAGTTGGATACGGATGAGTGCGCAGATTTAGTTTTAAGATTTCTTTTTATTTTTTTCGTCAGATTATTTTCCTGAATAATGGGGAAACGTTCAGAACTCCTACAATAAGCTCAATAAGTCGTAGCTGAAGTTAGGTTTTCTGAGGTTTTGCGCATTGGTCACTGGAGAAGATAATGTATAAAAGTTAAAAAAAATCCTGAAATCAAATCTGCGCAGCTATGAGTAGCACTCGTCGACCGTACCATACTTTATATACATTTGAGGATGGCTGGATAGATTTGTTGCTAGGTGAGCAGGCACCAACTGGGTTACTATGCACAGTCCAAAAATATCAATACTAAACAATCACAAAGCTCCGAAAATCTAAAATTGCACTAAAAATTGTAAATTAAAAATATAATAATTAAAAATATCATATATCTGAACAAGTCAAAATATTAATTCATTTTTATCAAAGTAAAGAGTGGTTCAGAGTGTCTTGACACCAGGTACCTTTGCCTTCCCTGCTATGCACGGGATACAGATATATATATATGCACAAAGGGCAATTCCCAATAAGTACGAGGGAAGGTCCAAAAGTTCGTGGAATGAAAGGGTTCTAAATGAAATGAAACAATAAATCTATATTTCCTTTTCAACATCTATGAATTAATTTTTTAAACCGTCGATAAAATATTTTTTCTTTCGCATCAAAATAGGTTAAAATTGCTTCCTTCTCCTCATTTTCGTCGGAAAATTTCCTTCCCCTTAAGTTTTTTTTAATTACATGAAAATCACTAGAGGCCAAGTCTGGACTGTAAGGTGGGTGGACTAGTGATTCGAAGCCGTGTGTGTGCAGAGCAGCCATTGCAACTCTGCTCTCGTAAACTAGTGCGTTGTCTTGTAAGAGCAACGCACCCTTAACCAAATTTCCTCAACTTTTTTCTTTGATGGCCTCGGCCTTTCTGGATTTCTTTGATTGACTCTCGACCATATTTAAAAAGACCATGCCATTTATAAATCATGGATTTACCAGTGCATTCTTCCCCATAAACGGCTCGCGTTTTATTTTAAGTGGTTTGGACATTCTTTCTTTGCTTGGTAAGGAATTTTATCACGGCACGGTGTTCAATTTTCTCCATAATTACAGTTTTCTTCCGGATTGACTTGTTTGTTGGCGAGTGTTCGTAAACGAATTACGCAACAGGGCTGAAACTTTTTTTTTCAATTATTTATGTACCACACAAGAAAGAAAGTACAGAAAACATATAATAACAGAAAGAATGTGCACAAAGGATAACTTATCTGTAATAGAAATCTCTACCAGAAACCCTTGAATGTAGGAGATGTTAAGAGAAACGATGCGGGTGTGGTATTTAAATATTATGTTAATAATAAACCTACATACAAATATACTTAATATTAATCAAAATTACTATACCTACATAAATATACTTATGCAAACATATAAAAATATACTAATTCTATTTATATACTAATGATGAGTCCCCAAGTAGTATGACATTAAGCGAGCGCCCCTATCCATCTATTAATGGAATGTAAGGGACATTCCACAAATTTTTAGACCTCCCCTCGTAGATTCACCGTTAGCTAATATGTTGTTATAACGTATCATGTTTACAAGTAAATTTTATCTAAACTAAATATTCAGCATGTAGGTTACTATTTATATGTAAAATTAATTATCTAAATGTAACTTGCTAGCTTTAAATTTTACCAGCATCTTCGCCAGCGTGAGCAAATAAGTAATAATTAATGTGATTTAGTCTTCCTCAATAAAAAGAGTACCCAACACAAAGTAATTTTTCCATTTGAACCAGTAGCTCCTAAAACTGTTCCATCAAACTCCTTAGTTTTAAAATATTAGTATAGATTTTTTTTAAAATAAAATGGTATTGCCAGGTGGGTGTAGAAGTTCAGAAGAGGTTTGGTCGCCATTTACTGGAATTGGGAGGTAACAATGCTATTATTGTGAACTCGGACGCCAATTTGGATCTCCTCCTGAACGCTGCTCTGTTCGCATGTGCCGGCACCGCGGGACAACGCTGTACTACAACTAGACGATTGCTTATACATAAGAAGGTATTAATTTTTAATATTAATAATTTTACATATATTCTTTAGTAATCTTATAAGTTTCATAGATTAGTGTTTTTTTTATCTGACTAATCATCGCAAATATACAGACCGTACCAATGGGGTAGACAAGTAATATATATAATAGCATTCTTCTATTTAGCAACACTCAGTATAAAATAATAATATTGACATTAAATTTGAACAGGTATACAAT
>DWGR01000533.1:0-21803 GCA_018247715.1 Heliconius burneyi | reverse complement strand
TATAGCGATAAGTACAGTGTGAAACTAACAAAATATGTACTAGCACCGACAGCAAATAAAGTATCAGGTCATTTTGTTTCTCACTTTTTAGAAGGATTAAATTTATATGCAATTGTGTAAGATTATGCAGATTGTTCTTTAACAGGCAATGAAATTTAACCACTCACTCACTACCTTTATTTAAATTTCTCCAAATTCATCCACTTCTACAACATTCAAATGAAACGCAGAAACAAAAAAGCGTTTATTATTTTGAAGGATAAAATGTTTTAAGTAAAAATTTAAAGAACATCTCGGTAAATTACAAACAAATGACGGCCGCAGCGGCAGACAGTGGGGGAACGTCGGATCTCGTACCCTCTCTAAAGAAATATTTTACAACGAATTCGTGAAAATATTATTGAGACCTTGATTTGCGTGTTGGAATATTACAAGAGTTTTGTTTAAGCATCTAGTATTAATTCACTCCGCTGTCGATTTACAAGAACAAGTAAATTTCAATGTTAGTTAAATCAATAAAGTATTTGAACATATATCTCAATCAAGAAAAAAATAATAGTATACGTGTGATAGATATAAATAAGCTTAAATTATGTTTCCACCTAGTAAAAATATTTTCAACTTTACAAACAGAGAGTTAATAGAAACCATAGAAACTTTTCCACAAAGTTGATTCGAACCTACATCTAATCATCAAAAACTTAAGAAATAATCATGTTATTTCATTCGATCCCTCCCAATTATTTACAATATTTCAATAACAAACAAAAATATTTTATCGATAAAATATTACTGTTGTTGTATGCCCCGGAGTGTCGTACATCAATTTCTATCTAAACAATACGAGTATATTTTTTGTGTATTACGATAGAGCTTTGTGTATTTTACTTCCAAAAGCTTCAGTGGCTAAGATTTATTACTGAATAATAATTCTAATTTTTTTTATAGAAAACGAAGACGCCGCCGCATATAGTCAGTCTGTAAACGTGGCGGTTGTGGGTTCGCTTCCCACGTTTTGGTAATAAGATAAAGCTCCGCATTGAGTTCCGAAGCCCAATAAGAAAAGTGTTAAAAAATTGGGTAGAATGGAGAACGGAGTTTATGTTTTAACAGAAGGTTCCTATCTACTCTGCCATAGTACTGCCTTCCAGCCGAGCAGTGTAAATTTTAAAAAAGGAAATGTAAACTTTATTCTAATTTATTTTTATGTCATAGTTCGACATAAAATAAAATATTTTAAAAGGTTGTTAGAGTGCTAGAAACATATAAAGAAACAAAAAATATGTAAAAAGTATAGGAGAAAATAAAAATAAAGTAGTTCGCAACGGCTTCATTGAAAGAGTTTTTCAATTCTTCATCAAATTCAGTAGCGAGCTGTTGGAGAAACATATGTCCAGCAGGAGACGGGAACAGGCTATTGATGATAATTTTTTTGATCTCATAACTTGTGAAGACATGTGATCCGTACCCAATTTTTGCATTTTTTCATAACATTATTCTATAAAGTATTTTTAAAAATTTTAATAGTTACAAATTAGAATATAGTTTCGATCTCACCTCAAGCCAAGTCAAGCGTTGAGAAACGCTACTGTGTGTTGCACAATATGTTGAATTCCAGTAGAAAGCACTGTGTCTTGTCAATTCGCTTTGCCTACCCTGCGATAAGCGAGATACGATGTGAAACTAAAAAACAGATTTAATGATATAACCTACATACATTATATATGAATAAATATAACACACACGATCATTACTTACACGTAAGCCGTCACAACGGACAAACGTACAAATGTACTTATATTTATGTTGTGAAGGGACGAATCCTGCAAATTTGCCAACTAATATTTCAAACGATGAGGATTACGAGGGACCTCGTATACACAAATACGCTGTACTACTTCACGCTTGTGTCGCTTTTGTAGGAAGTAATAATCGTAATAAAATATATGTTATAATAAATGGGTAGTTTTGAAAATTTAGCTGTAGTGAAGAATGTCTTGTATTTGTACAGCTTATAACTGGATAGGCCGAGGGAACCTAGAGGTTAAGACACTCCGTTCGTGAATTCAGGAAGCATTGTGTATTGACTGGAACTCAGCGCCGCGCTTAGCCTCGAGACCAGAGCGAAGAAATGAATATACAAATTTAAATAGTGTCGTGCACAGTCCTGTTTAAAATCAAACATTGTACCCCTGCACCAGCACTGGCCTTAATATTATTCTCAATAATCTCCATTTTTTTAAATAAAATATATCAGCAAGTCTTATCCAAAGCTCACTTCCTAACACATACTCGCACGGAACCAATCTGTCAATACTATTTCCAATCTGCGTTCGTGTGAAATTGCAGTTTGTGACCGCTCATATATTTATAGCAACACGCTTATAGAGGCCGTAAGCTAACGTGGGGTACGAGTATAGCTGAGCTTCTCTTTCTAACTAGTTACTGTTTAAGTCCTCTTCACGACTACCGCTACCGCTTCTTGCTGTATCTCGCACACAGCAGGCTCAACCTTAAAGTTAAGACACTGTTCCCCACTTTGTTTGTGGCGGAACTCAACGCTGCGCTTTGCCTCTAGAGCCAGATCAGAGTGAAGAAATGACAATGTAAATTTTAATAAATATTTGCTTTGTTTGAACGGGAATCGAAGCCAGGCACATTTTGCGCCACGACTGGCCTCAGTAACTGTTAAAGCTCACGAAAACTAGATCGCTGCATCCCTGTTCTACAACACGGTAGACACATGGAATTCGGATCTTATTTAATTTGGGGTATTTCAATCAATATAACAGGGCAAAAAACAATTGTTTATAATTTTGGTTTTTATGTTTGCGAGTTTATGTAGGCGTTATCTAATCCTGAGGATACTCAGGGATGATTTAACAGTTTTTACTATTGTATATTGGTAACTTTCCTGAATATTGAGTGCTTGTTTTGTTTCAGTCAGTTCATAAATATAGAGTTATAGTTATCTCAAGTATCTTATTCGATAAAATTGCTACAACATTTTTATTTATTTAACTGAAGCTTTAGTTTTAAATATTGTCTGTAACCTCATAATGTTAGAACATGTAAGCTATTCAGATAAGTGAATAAATAATAGGTTTCAAGCGGGCGAAGCCGCGAGCGGGTCACTAGTTAACAATTACTAACTAAAAAATATCAACAACTATACAAAGCTTTTACTATTTAAAATATAATATACTTGTTATAATTATTTCAACTGCTATTCGCAATTAAAGTACTAACAATGTCGTTTATGAAATTGGACTTTTAATAACTTCAATGAGTTTCGTCGAACTTTTGCTAATTTTAAAAGTTTTACTTGGAACTGAAAGAATTCTGTAAATACTCTGTTGAGAACGGATAAGTGGGAAAAATAATAGTAAATATACTTACTAATTGGTTTTTGTATGAGGCCGTCGTGGCGCAATGGGACAGAATCCGACTGTAAATGGGCTATGGATTCAACTAGCACTCGGGGTAATCATAGGATTTTTTTTCATCTCCTCGCTCTGGAAGACAAAGCGCGGCGTCGAATTCCGTTCTATAACACACTATTATATGTCTCAAATTCTACCGGAAGAGTGATCGTTTCACGAAATACCAACTTTTTGATTTTAAACTTACGTATTAAGGTTCAGGCGGTAATATGCAGATAAATCATTATATTATAGATTTTTTTTTATGGTAAAAGGACAAGGCAAACGAGCGTTCGTGTCACCTGAGGGTAAGTGAAACCCGCCGCCCACGACCCCGTGCAATACCAGAGGAGTTACAGGTGCTTTGCCGGCCTTTAAGGTTGACGCGAGGTACGATAATTACATTGTATTATAAGATTATGTAATTAATAATTAATTATAAACATTATTAAATAATTATACTATTAACTCAGTGGTTAAAATTAAATTCAATCTAATTATGTCAACAGTCCTTATCAGATTGAGGTTTAATATGCGGGATTATAGGTTCGATTCTCTCCTAGAGTAATTTATATATTTAATATTTTTCGCTGTGGTGAGACAAAGTGCGGCATATAATTGAGAAACTTCAATAATCATTGTAAAATTAATAAATAAAACAAAAAACAACCCGACTGCACAAAGTAAATCAATGTAATGTAACACTCGCGCCATCAATACAAATCTATCATACCACTCTTTTTGGACTTCATCGTAGTCGGGTAATCATCAGAATGTCTTAACACTAGTTTCTCTCCTAATCTGTGTGTGTGTGTGTGTGTGTGTGTGTGTGTGTGTGTGTGTGTGTGTGTTAAATACGGGAAAAGCTCTGAAACCTAAAACTAAGCTAGAATATTCTTTCAGATTTCAAAATTAAAATAATCAATATATTCTTTATTCAAGTAGACTATTATAAGCATTTTTGAATGTTCGCTTCACGCTTTATTCCACATCGCAGGTCCGCATAGAGTCGAATCGCGTCGACAGTCAGGCGGTATGCCACTGCGCCGTGACTGCCTCGGGTTGATATTTACTAACTTTAGAATAATAAAAATATTTGCTTTAAGTGGAACATTTTCAACATATTAATAACTATCGAAGCCTGAACACGGCGTGGGCGGGGCTTTACAAACTAAACAAACTAATGTTCTAATGTTCAAAAACAGCTATGCAAACACTTGTAGCGTCTTTGGATCGTTTTAATTTCATTTTACATGAAATTCGCCGTATAATCACAACTTTGGGTACTAAGACCGTAGATCTGCCATTATGAAATAACTTTCAGAACAAATAAAGACCTGTCGTTTGACCTGACCGGGGACTCGAACTCACTACTTGTACATAGTTAGTACATACGTAACCAAATAATTTGGTTATTCCCATTCATTATTCCACAATTTGTGTGTAATCGTCAATTAGCCGTGGTTCGCCCAAATTTGTATTTGTCTAAATCAGCGAACCGAATGCTTCCATTCCATATTTGGCCAAAATTTTGCAATAACTGTTATTTGAGATTCATACTAATTAATCTGTATCCTATTTTCATATTTAACGCCGCGACTTACAGGATTGTTGTTATTAACGCTAATGTTATAAAGCTGATGTGTTTGTTTGTTTAAACCTGCTAATCTCAGGAATTATTGATTTGCTTAAAAATTTTTAGATAGTCCATGAAGTCTATGTTTGTTATCGGATTTATCTTTTTCATGCAACCCAAAAAATACTTCCAGAAATAACTCCGGCACTTAGAATGTAATCTATGCATTACCGTCTCTTAGGTAAGGGCTAATTTTATTCATAATGAAAATTTGATAAGACCACTTTGATAGTTAGCGATGTTGCGATAATTTACATAGAAATGTAATATTCCAATAGAATATACTGAAACAGAATCTATACATATATATCTGGCACCAACTATGCTGTATATAATTGCATGTGGTGATACTCGTGTGATTTCATTCAGGGTAACATTTTTAGGGTTCCTTAGCACGAAAGAAAAAAACGGAATCTTTATTACTTTCGTCTGTTAATACCATGAAAGAAATCCCTTAAAATATCGAAAAAATTCAAGCTTCTGAGCCAACGTAATGAAAATATACCATTTATGCATCGTTTTTTGTGCATTTTAAATTAAATGCGCTGCGTAATCTAACGCTGTAGGGTACTTCTCGATTTCTGAAATTTAGCAAAAAGTGGGAATTTTAACACAAATAAAGAAAAAAATCCGATAAGTGTCAAGTTTGTGAAATTGATTCGGTGTCCTAGGTGGATTGTAAAATTATTTCTGTTAATTACTAAATTACAACATGTTGATATTTCTAATGAAATCTTAGAATGAACTCTGACCGTTTACCCTCGGTACGTGGGCTATATCAAAATAATTCACGCAATGCAGCAGATCCATATATTAGTGTGTTTAAGAAAACAAAATCTTCAGCTATATAGAAAAACATGTATGCAATTCACACTTAGTAGAAATGAATCCTTCAAAAATGTTGGCTTCAATGTAATGAGACGAATGTAAAATTGCGGAGAGAGGATCATTGTAAGTCTATACAAAGTTTCATATTTATTGTGTATCTTATTCGTATATATGATGTAGATTTATTCAGACACAGAGCTCACATTTTCGATATATGACACAAGAGAGTAGAGTTTACTAAAGTAAGAAATAAAATATCTCATCTCTTCCCACGTTAAATCTATTCAATATAAAATAGACACATAAGTCGCTATTTTATTTCCTCAACTTTTAAGCCACAACGAAGCTTAAAAGGTTTTCACTTCAATATTAGTATAGATTATAGATCCAAAGGTAACCTTGGCATAAGTATCAACTATTTTTTAACAATTCTTAAAGTCTTATTGCACTCTTAGGAAAGAAAAATACTTATTTAGAAAACGAATAAAAAATTGAACATAGCGGGACTCGAACCGCGCCTACTGGAAACATACGTGGTCGGTTTCCAGGAGGAGGAGGTGCGGGTTATTCTCGTTCGGTTATTCACGCTGTATGAGTATCAACTGTCAAACCGTAAATGACAGTACATTTGAATCTAATCACGTATTAGATGACACATAATAGCATTATTGTTAATGAACCGCAATCGGTCCAAATGAATCAGTCCGGTTACAATCAGTCCGGTACAATGACGTTACAAAATCATGTTAATTGTATATATCAGTTCAAATAAAGTGTTTGTTTAGGAGCGTTATAGAAATGTCCAAATGTTAATTAAAACTAAGTTGAGAGATTTTTGACTTCCATCATTTTATGGACTAGGCAGAGCATATATATTATACAGTTTCTAAGAACGTTATGGTGCAGTGCGATATCGTCTGTTTGTATGTAAACACGTCGGTTGTGGGTTCCATCCGACTTGGTTAAATAATTATATTTAAATTTTAAGCATTCCTCCTCTTTAGTATACAACGTACACAGCGTACGTCGGGTTCCTCGGGTTTCAGCGTGACGGTGGTTACCCTTAATATACAAGACACTTAACACTTGGTTTCCTCTGCCTTTTATTCTATGCAAAAAAGTCAAGTTAATTATAAAATGATATCGTCTTCAGATTCTTTTCATATTTTTGATTACAATATCTAAAATTATATAATACACACAACATGTCTCCACTTTCCACCTACACGAAAACATTTTATCTCTGATAATAACACCGAAGGTGAATCTCTAGATAGTAGATGTAATTTTATTTTTTAAACATAAGGATAACCAATGGACAAAATAATAAAACAGTGGTTATTTTCAATCAAATATCACTACGACACCTTTTAATGAATTATACTTTATGCTATTTTTTTCTATTACAAAGGAATCTAGATGTAAGTACACTCTTTTGCCCACGCACAAGCTATTTTCCTAGTATCGAATACTAAGTGGCAAAACTTAACCCTGCGCTTTGTCTTGTTACCGGAGAGAGGTAATAAAAATAGCTCATTCCTCGAGTGGGTATCGAACTCACAAATATCGCCTTTACAGCGAATATTGTGCCATTATGATATAATCACCTCGACATATACATATATTTAGATATTATATACATTTGGGCACATTTAAGCCCTTGAAAGTTGAATAAGGGCGGTATAACTTTGCCGCTCGCTGTGTAATGAAATGTTATTAAAATCGCAATTTTCCGAATCTCATTTCATGTAGACTCTACTTAAACTTTTCTAACAAATTAGTAAGTGGCGTTCGCAAAGCTTGGATTATGCTTATATTATAAATGTTTCTATAAATATAGGCCGATGTGGCGTAGAGGGAAAGTGTTTGACTGTAAATGTTGTGATACCGATTCTCATTCGTAGCATTGGTTATATTGAAATTATATTAAATGAAACTATTCGAAATGAAATATAGATACCTCAATGGTGAATCGCACCACCACCCTACACAATTATCTACCGTTGGCAAATATTTGTTTCAGAGAGCCCACCATTTCTGTGATGCTGAATAGGTATTCAGGGAAGACCTTCGGCAGGTGAAGTATTGCCTTCATCAGATGAATCTGCCAGTTCCCCGCCAGCGTTGTCAGAAGACCAACAAGCCACCCACAGTAGAGAGACAGCCAGTACTTCTTCCATATGTGAAGGGTGTTACAGAAAGGATTGGCAACATCTTAAGAAGAGCTTCCATAAAAACTATATCCTTTATTTCTTTAGCCTAACAAGAAAGTGAGACAATTCTTGAGTCCAGCGAAAAGTAATATTCCTTTACAATGTGCAGTTGTATACAAACTAGATTGTGACTGTGGCTTGTCATTCATCGGATAAACGAAGAGAAGCATCGGTATTAGGGTGAAGGAACAGTTCTGTGATATCAAAAATGGGCATGTTTCAAAGTCAACTGTATGTGAACATACTGTGAATAAACCCAGCCATTAGGTTTGATAAACCCGAAATCCTCGCTAAGGAAAGCAGATATATTCCTAGAATGATCCGCGAGAGGATGGCTGGAAGCTTTTTACCACCTGGGACCCACTAATAAAATCCTTGAAGTCTCAAACCCACCATACCAGAAGGCAAGATACAGTCAGCAGGAATCCAGGGCAGTACGCGAGACAAGTAAGAAATTGTTGACGGTAGTTTAATATACTAATCAACTGACATATGAATGCCACCTCAGTCTCCTCGTGATCACGGACTACTGCAAAGTGTTCGAAACCAGCCGGTCACCAGCTCGCAATGTGTCAAAAATTCATTTTTAAGTGAGGAATGGAGTGCTTCAACTCTAGATTCCCTCTGCACATTCTAATATAACTGCTAAATGCGAAATACAGCGTGAAGCTATTAGAAAAATATATTTAATTAGTAATTTGAAGATTGTCATAATTTCATTTTCAGGAGAAGGGAAACGAAATACTCATTATAATTAAAGTATTTATTTAAAAGTTTTATTAGTACATATTATAGTTTGTGCACTTTCACTATTCTTTACTTTATTAAATGTTTAGATACCCCTATACCCAATTTTCGAGACATTGCGTACCATATTCACCTTTGATGGAGAATCGAACCAAAAACCATCACCTTTGTAATAATCTCTCAATCCAGATAATTTATTGAAACCCCACCCCCTAACCCAAGCTCATACGTAAGTATGCAGTATGGCATAAGTGATTTCGCATAACACTCTACAATTTGAATAATCGACGCATCGAGTGGAAGTAACAGCTCTTGGTTGAGCGCGCTGGCAACTTGGGCTATATCATTATAATACATAAACTTGTTCGTTTATAAGCCACTGAATAAATAAGCCACTTTCAGAGAACTTGTCACTGCTTTATTAGAAACTAGAGGTTAGGGCTGGTTTTGGTCGGATTTTAGAACTATTTAAAATTTTTTTTCTTTAATCTCGTTGTAGTATATCACTAATTAATACTTGTAAATAGGAGACAAAAAAAATGAAAGTCGGGTAAATGCAATGTATGCAATTTAAATTTTTAATTAAAACCGGTCTAAAATTTAACATAAAATAAATTAATAACTAAAATTAAAGGATTGTATGCCAACTGCTGCTGCGATTTCTACAATATATAAAAATTGACAAATCAAGTTTGCGGACGTCTTCACTCATTTTGTATGAAATGAATTACAATTACAATTGTTTGTACTACAAGTTCTCACTTCTTGCCAAATATCGAAATAATCGAAATCGTCCACGGGACGGGAATACCCTGTATACAGCTCTTTACTTTGCGGCAAATTTCATATAAAATGCAGTGAAAACAATGCGTGAGCCCTCGTATCTTTGACTGACGTACAAGCTTGATTTTATGTTGACGTGATGTTCCAAGTGACTGCAGACCTGAATATTTAATATTAATTTCAGATTGATACATCCACGTGATCTAGATACAGATACATTAGAGAGAATGAACACACGGAAAGATGCACAACGAAGTGATCCCGTAAAGTTCTCTTTTACCTTATGAGATATGGAGCCCTAATTATTGATGGTTTAAACAAACAAAAATATTTGTCATGTTTACTTTTATAGTTCAGGTAAAACTAACAAAAAATACAGACAGGCGATTCTGTTTACTTTTATTTGTATTCAAATAAAATATATTTCAACGCAAAAGTTTGATCTAATATAAAATAGTGTAGTGTTTGTGACCTTTCTGATTTTTAATTTTTTATATTTTCTGCCTTATTTCACATATAGCACGATAGACAGAGGGACACTCTGTTCTCATTAAGACACTTCAAATCCTCACTTTCCGCCAAATTCTTGGAGCATTACGTGTTGAGTGGCGGAACTTAACGCGACCTGCCTCGTTATCAGACAAAGGAAATGGAAATATTAAATATTAGAAATGATTCAACGAATGGAAATCGAATATTAAAACTAATATTATTATCTAAAACAACAATTAAATAAATTATTCAATAATATTATAATAATGTCAGAATCAGCATTGTTACAGTATTCTTGAATATTAATTAATCTATTCAAAATAAACTGACAAGATTAGACTTTGCTATTATTAGATTTTACGCGCGACTTTTCATTAAATGTCTTACAGTTGTTACACAAGACATATTTTCCAACAGGTTGTTCAAGGGTAATCATGAATGGACTATCGAACTCAAAATTGTTACAAAACAAATCATTCGTTCCTGAGACGAGCGCGACAAATTTTTCAGTTTTACAATTTAAGTGTTCAGGAAAATATAATTTCAATAGAAAATCTAAGATCAGTTGTAAATTTTATTTTACTCTGATCTTGATCTTGATCCTTAACTCTTATATTCGAGACACGCCAAAGTTCCATTATTAGTATTTGATTCAATACCAGCGCTTCCGGTACAAAAACAATCATCATTTCTTTGAAAGAATGAATTGTTTTCTAGTAGTTATGTTGTAATATTTGGATCGAAAATTGTATAAGCCTATTAACAGATGCGATAGATACATCAAAATTTATATTACTTTTAATAAAGAACCATAGATGACCTTGATTTTTATTTTAAACTAAAAAAGAAACAATTTCTGTAACAAAAATTATAAATTAAACATAAATCAACATGCATAAACAACGAAAATTAGGCCACAGGCCACGAATAGTAGTCAGGTGTATGTAGGGTACGGAATATCTTATCACTTTTCTGTGCCTACTCTCCTATCTGCGGGATACAGTGTGCAACTGAAAAAAATATAACACTCATAAAGCAATCATTAAACTCTCTCTAACTCTATTATATCTCCAAAAGCGTTCTATAAATACATGTAACTCCACCACACGAGTGATCTCGAGTGGTGAGTTGTCCTAGTTCTTGCATTGTACTCACATTTCAAGGGTAATGGAAACGAGAGCCCTTTCTAAACTTAGCATAAAACATCTGAAGGTCCGCCCTGTGGAACATAAATCACGCTCCGTTTAACAAAAGGGCGCGATCCATTGAGAATTAACAATGATTTCTTATACATTATAAATATTAGCATAACTTTGGTAGCTTTGAACTGTTGGAGTACTTGTGGTTGGAAGGAGTGACCGGTTGAGGGAAATATATTTGATATTTTTCATATTGTATTTATTGTAAGCGTTATTCTTTATACTATATGTTTATACATAATAAATTTTTGATTTCACTTACTTTTGAAAATAAAATTATTTAAGAGTAAATATATTTCTCTTCCATTGTAATCTAAAGTTAAACGTTTTTAAAATATAAAATTAAAAAAATATTATATGACACTAGCTTACGTATAGCTTTGCCCATATGATCAAATGTAAACATTATATTTGTGATTTTTTTCCACCTTCACGCCATATCTCGCATGTAGCAAAGAAGTGTGAAGACTGCTACTATAGTGGAGACAGACTAGCGTTAAGACATTCTGTTCTCCACTTTCCTCTGCCCGAGCTATTGCGTGTTAAGTATTGAAACTCAATTGCGTTGCCTTCTTACCGAAGAGAAGAAATGAAATCCGAATATTAAATATTTCATACACCAGAATGGGAATCAGACCCACAACAGTCGCGTCTATAGTTACACGTTAGACCACTGTGTCACAACGGCGTTATAAATAAATAATATGAACATAAAAACATTTCCTATTCCCACTTTTTTTATTACCACCCAATTTTTATCAAGATCAATACCAGTAACATCAAAACTATAACTATCAAAAACAAACACAAAATATCAAATGAACTCATCCGTAGTTCTGTCAATTAGAAAATGATCAAAGGTATTCAAAGTCAGTTGAAAAAAGACGAAGAATTTAATATAATGGCTAAGCAAAATCTGTCACATTTGAAATAGAAGCAAAACATCCGTTTCAAGGCAATTAGTTGTTAGTTAAAAATAATCTCAGGATACGATCAAAGAGCTACCGTTCCGTTTCGGAAATAGTTGGCAAAGAAAAAGATGTCTTGGAGTAAACGAGAATAGGTCTTAAATATAGCCGTTTGAACTCCTTCGTTACGTTTGAAGAGATAAATGCTTGGAATGGCTGTGATGTTAGTATTAATAGGATCATTTTGTTTCAATACACATACACACATACTTTCCACCAGTTTTCTAACGGAAGGACACTCTATTTTCTATTTTGGTCAAAAAATAATATAATTATAACATTATTATTTTTAGCTTCATTTCATACATCTCTCTCCGCTTAAGTTTTGAGAGATTGTGTAATCAGTTGCGAAACTCAGCCTCACGTTTTGTCTTGTTACTTGTCAGTCCCCTAAGTGGTGATCGAATCCATAATCATAATATTAAAGTGGGAAGCTATCCTACTGCGCTAAGACGGTCTCTTCAATTAAGCTGGAACATATAAATTTTAAATATAGCTGTTTGAACTCTATTCTTTTGAAGATACTGTAAATGTTTAGGATGCTGTTTAGTAATACGATTTCTTTGTTTTTCAATTTACCTTTCAGACCTTTTTACGAGATAATCAAAGGAAATCACCTAATTCCTCATTTTTCAACTATCTACATTTTAGGTGGTAGAAAACACGGAAGTAATAGTAAGTTGTAAGATCATTTGAGACTATTGTAGCATTATGATAGATTCTGACAGTAAACGCGACGATTGTGGGTTCGATTGATGGGTATAAATTGTTTGCATTTCCTCGTTCTAGAGGGATTACAAAGAAGCTATAACTGTGGCCTCAAAAATTATTCAGAGAGTGGAAAACACTGTTCATGAGTATCTTAACACTACGTTCTCTCTCCTACTCTGCTATATACGGGAATAGGCGTGAAGCCGCCTTCTTCAGTAATGTTTCTTTAATATGGTTTTTACAATATAGTAAAACAAAGCGAATTACATTAATAAACGTAGTGTCACTAAATGCTGGACTAAGAAAACTCAGTGAGACATTACTAAAATATCTTTATTTATTAAACAAAATTGTAAATAAAGTGATGTTACGTGAGACTTCGATCAAACATCTACCGTTTACTTTTACAGAAAAAAATACATCTTGAAGTAAACGAGAACGAATGACTTTTAAATATAGCCCTTTGAACTCTTTCATTTTGTCTGAAGGGATAAATGCTTGAGATGACGGCGGTGTTTGCTATTAATAGATACTCTTCTTAAATACGACTCGAGGCCATTCTAGCACAGCGCTTGAATTAAACGCGACGGTCGTTTGTTCGATTTTTATTTTCTTGCTCTGGTAGCAAGATCGGATGCGGAATAAAGCATGAAGCTCAAAAAATATAATCGTATCTAAGCTTTTAGTATACAATAAGTCAATTTATGTAGTCATTTTGAGAGTCACATTATAAGATTCTCTTAATTAGAATCATATTAATTTTGATATTACTATAAATAATTTCAATATATTTCACGCTCTATCCTGTAGTATCCTGTGTACAGAGTAGTGATTTAGTTTCCATCCCATTTTTTGAGAAATTATATAGATTGCTAGAGAGAGAGAGTAAATTAAAATAATTAATTGCTCTGTGTGAGAATCGAACCCACAACTATCACATTACTGGCAGACGCTATCAAAGTGCTGAAAATGGAGTATCTTAACACTAGTTTCTCTTTGCCTACCCCGCTGAGGGCATGATAAGCGTGACGCTGATTTACCACACCGCCAGGGACAGTTCGCCGCACGCTCCGCAATAGGGACCTTATTTAGATATTTAAATTATAAACTACCATTAGTTGAGTATAAATAAATATCCAATACACTCTTTTCAACCAAAGATTTGATACAAAATAAAAGCAAACATTTACTCATTCGCTCAGCACTTAGACTTGAGCTGGTTCTTTACGGCGAGTAAATTTGCTTCAGACTGAAAGAGTTATTTGTAAATGGATACAGAGTACTGGGGCTATAGCATAAAACACACCCATTAACCGCGCCGTAGTCTATAGTCGGAGCTCAGCGTGGTCAATTTATAGAAAATATATATTTATTGCTTATAAAAAAACATCTTTTTATTAAATAATGTGCCCGGAATTGAGTGGAACTCAACGCCGTGCTTTGCCACGTCACCAGAGGCGAGACTTTTAATTCTTTTGAGTAAGGATGGAACAGTCACGTTAACAGTTATACACACATGCCCCCGCGCTACGACTAGTTAGTTATAAATATTTATTTTAATATTTATTTTAAAATTAAGTAAATTTCTTTTTTTTAATGAAATTGAAAATCTAAAATCATTTGCTAGCATTTATTTGGTCTCTTTTGATCGTCGTGACTGGTAATCAAATTGAGAGTCTCTTCCTGTTTAAAGTCGATTAAAAACAAAAGGCCTTTAAAATATGTTTATTGATACACAGTAAATAACTAACGCAGCTGTGCGTATAAGCTATGGTTGTGATATAAAGGCGTTTGGATGAACGCCTTAACGAGATTTTAATATAGATCTAGCTACCTAGCGGACTGTCCGTCCGCGTCCCACTGAATTACACAGAAAATTATACACAAACATACTTAAATGTATATGTCTATGTAAATAATTATCTTTACTTTTATATAATGGATGAAAGTACTAGCAGTTTCACGTTCGCATTACAGAGTGGGAAGAGGGAACCTCAAATTTCCACATTCACTCAGGCATGAATGTGGAAATAATATAAACATAATAAATTCCCCGAGTGGAGATAGAACACACAACCATTACATTTCGAGTTCCTATAAGTTTATGGTTCACGCTGCATGTAGCACGGTAAGCCGAAGGGAATTAGTGTTTAGAAATTTTATTTCCCGAGATATATTCAATCTTGAATTCAGTGCGATTTATCTTGTTACCAAAGATAAGAAATAAAAATAACTTATTCGAGTAGTAATCGAACACACAACAGTCTAGTTTACAGTAGCACGACTGTGCCGGAATATCCTTTATATACAAAACAATTTTAAAGTATCAAAAACATATTTAAGGAAAATTTACTCGCACATGTAAAAATAATGTGTAATTTCAAGCACATAGAGCCTTAACGCGGGTAATCAAGTCTATTCGGGGAAAATGTTGGCTCGTAGAAATTAATTGTTATTATAATGTGCCTGTTTTACCCTTTCTCTCGCTTCAATTCGACAGATGAAAACCGTCGATGAGAAATCCGCATCTAAGACAGAGCTGTATTAGCACAATTACTACTTTCCGGTCGCCATGACCTGGTGGAGCAAGGGTGGGATTGTCTAATAGTGTCTTCACTGTGGGCTCCCGGGAACTCGGATTTGGAACTCAATGCAGCGCTTTGCCTGGACATCACATCATTTCTTTAGGTAGGGATCGAACCCACAACTAGTTGCGCTTCACACATTTAAAAGTAAAATAGAACTGTAATACTTCAAATTGCCGTTCAGTAATTTTCAGTTATAAATCACTTGATTATTACAGAGCTGGTATAGCTGGGGCGAGCACACGTTGGGTCAATAAGACCGACTAGATTATTAGGGAAACGTGTATTACGCGAGTGAAAGGAACACGTTGTGTGCTTTTGTTGCTCAAAACATGAATATTTAAATGTATTTTATTATATGTTTTTACATTATACATGATGCTTACCGCTTACTTTATGTAATGGGTGTGGGGTTCTATTCCCATTCGGTAATGTTTATATACCTAAAATTATTTTGTAAGTGAAAATATAATTAGTTAGTTAGTTTCACTCTATGTCCTGCATATAGCAGGATAGGCGAAGGATACTAATAAGTGAGATGATTTACTTAGTGCTAAGACACTCCGACACTGCACTTGAGTGGTGGAGCTCAATTCGGAGCGAATAGGAATCAAACCCACAAGTGTCAGTTTCACTGTCAGACGCAGTGCTGCTGCGGCACGGTCTATTAATATATTTCCTTGTTTCGGAGGATTTACATAACCGCACGTCACAATCAATCAGTTCCGATTGGAATAGTTCAAATATTGTTAAATATCCTTTATAAGAATTGCAATTAGACAGTCGCGTAAACAAAATACCGAACTCCAAGAGCATAATCAATATTTTTCAGTCTCGCTCTGTATCTCTGTATATAGCCTGATAAACAGAAAGAACCTAATGTTAAGACACATCGTTCCACACATTTCGCTTTGTTAAGTGGAGAGAAGTAAATAATTAATTTATTCAAATGGGAATCGAATGCACAACCGTCGCGTTAAGAGTCGGACGCCGCGCCGCTGCGCGACGACGTCTCAGGTCTGTAATATAATCGTTTATAATAAAGTAGGTACACGACGGTCATTTGTCATCGGCCTTTGTCGGGCGTCTGAGTGAGTGACGTTTTATCCAAATTGTTTGGAAGACACCGAGCGCGAGAAGTATGTATATATGCTTATTATAATAATTAGTAGCGGCCATCGTGGTGCAAGGGCTCTAACATGTGGTTGTAAGGGCGACAGTTCAATTTCCAATCGAGGGTTTCATTCCCCTAATATGAAAAATTTTCATTACCTTGCTCTCCGATGTTGACTGGCAAAGTACTTACTAGCTTAATAGGTTCCCTCTGTCTTTCCTGTTTTTTTTCCTTTTTTTAGCTTCACGCTGTATCCCGCACATAGCAGGGTAGACAGAGGGAACCTAGTGTTACGACACTCCGTTCCCCACTTTCTGTCGAGTTCTAGAGGCATTGCGTGTTGAGTGGCAGAACTCAACGCCGCGCTTTGCCTCGAAACCAGAGCGAAGAAAATAAAAATATAAACGTAAATAAATATTTCATTTCATTTGGGTATCGAACCCACAAGCAGTTGATTTTGCAGCGCATGAAGTGCACCCTTGTGCCGCTGCACCACAACGTCCTCTATCTTGTTTCGTGCGGATTAAGCAAAATACGTACGTACGTACGTAAAACGTACTCGTATATAATTGATCCAAAACACTACACTCACCTTTAGATTATTTTACTATATGATTAACTGATTAGGTTTTAGAATACCTGATTTTTTCTGTATAATCATGTTGAGCTAGCCTGTAAGTGTGATGTACAATCTTAAACATTGTTAAACATTTGTACTTTATTTAAGTGTTTGTAAATTTTGTATGTTACGTTGGCTTGCCTAATAAATAAATAAATAAACTGAGTGCGCCCCAACCTTTACGAACTTAGGTAGAGGGTGGAAAGACAAAGTGTCTGCTCCCAGCGATACGTCTCACTAATATTTGTTTGTGTGTCCGGCCGTTACAACTTTATTTCGGAACTTAGTAAACATTGACATTTTACGTGAACTTTTATATGTAAATAAAATTTTAAAAATTACCATTTCTTCGCCCTTGTGTCGAGGCATAGCACGGTGTTAATTCTGCAACCCAACACGCCATGCCTCCCTAATTCATCGGAAAAATAAGCACAGAGTATTTTAACAGAAGATTCACGCTACCTATCCTGCTGTGAGCGTGAAACAGCGTGAAAGTATAAAAATCATTATACAGTAGTTAAAAAGAAATCAACTAAACCTATACCTGTAACTCCAAGTAACTCCGTTCTCCATTATCCGCGTTGAAATCCACAATTCAACACGCAAAATATTAAAAACATGAATAGTGTTTAATTGGGTGTTTTAACACTAAGTTCGCTTTGCTTACCTTGCTATACAGGAAAAGGGTGAAGCTGTTACAGTCTACGTACGTGTGTATGCGTAGGGAACGGAGTGTTTAAACACTAGGTTCCTAGGTTCCTTCCGCCCTCCTTGCTATGTGCAGGAAGCAGAGTAATAAATTCAAAATGATAATAAATAATGATAGAATAAAAGTAATAACAATACAATAGTAGGTACTCCAGCCGCAAACAAACCACACAGTCTATTATTCATTACGACATCTTTAACCTCCAATCGGGATTCAGTCGAGTTGGGAAATAAGCGTTGTGATGCGGAATTATGATAAGCTTGGAGTAATAAAGGTGTTTTGTTTTTTCTTTTAATTTTCTATTCTCTACTTCAGAAGCGTATTCATCAATTGGTTTGAATAATTGATCTCTGATTGTTATTGGTAGATATGAAAAAAAAAATATTTTAAGTACGACTCGAGTGCGGAATTGTGTCATGACATTATAATATTTCTTTTTAGCTTGAAGCTGTATCAAGTACATGGCACAGTATCTAAAGGGAACCTGTGTATAGTTCACAATTAACAATAGTGTAGTAAGGCGCTCTGTGCTCCATTAAAACACTTCCGTTTCCCAATTTCCGCATTTCCGCTGCCACTTGAGATATTACAGGTTGAGTGGTGGAAATGAACGCCTCGTTTTGCCTCATTACCAGAGCGAGAAAAGAGCGAAGAAAAGAAATCAAAACCATAATCATCGCGCTTACAATTCACTTTATTTACCAGGAATGGTAAGATGAGAACAGATTTAACATACCAATATCCTCAACTGGGGATCAAACATGCAACCATCGCGTTTACAGTCATACGTTGTCGACGCGCTCTGATCTCCGATCTCAGACCGGGTACTCTAATATTAATTAAATTTACGATCCAAATTTAAACAGAAACAAAATTATATTCAGAAAAGTGAACAGGATATTGTCCAACAAAAAAATAACATTATACCGAAAGTCGAAAGCTGAAGCTTACAATTTTCAAATTAACAAACTCCCCAAACGTGACGCCTCAATAAAATATACGATGATTGGTGAAAGAGAATAAGGAATAGAAGGCAACGAGGCGGAATAAAAAGGTCCTTTAAAAAAGAATAAAATACAACAGTTCATTAGAGCACGAACGCCTTTGGAATTATTTGGAGCAGTTCGTGCAAACTTGTTTTTGGTATACAATAAGTATTAGAGATAAACAACATTTATTGATAACAGCTTAGAATATTGTGATAATAAGGACTTCCTCAGTACTTAGTTATTTGTTGCTTCTATTTAAGTCGCATTTGGTTTTCAGTGTCAAGACCTGCTTAAGTAGATACTTAAGACATAGTTATAAGAAATTAAAGTAACTGCTTAGATAAAGATAGATAACCAGTTACTTTAATTTCTTATTTTACAAGATACTGAAAATATAACAAAATATTGTATTTGACGATGACTCTCGCCGTATACGAGCAGACACTATTGTTCTTGTCTTGGTACTAAAGGAACTGACCTGAAATGCTATCCTCGGTCTCTCCTGTCTAAACTACTTGCACGTTGTGTGGAAGACCCCAATTTCGTGATTTATTTAACAATATTTTATCATATAGTTTGTAGAGGTATACATGTATGTTAGTTTAGATCATATATATTGTATATATATAATAAGGCTATCAGTTGTTAGCTTTTTCTAAAAAAATTTTGCTTTTAATTTATTTTATATTTTTTTGTTACCGTTGGCTAATTTCTCATACTAGATGTCACATTGTTTTTCTAATTATTCTCATCAAGCCCTTTCAATTGATACCCGTATTGCAGATGTGCATAAATAATAACAATTACACCTTCTTACATGTTCCGCCATATTGGATTTAGAATAACGTCACATTATTTTTTGAGTTACTGTAAACGAGGCCTTTTATTTGATATCCATATTGTAGAAGTAGATTAAATAAAATAGATACTCGGCTATTTTCGATGGCCCGCCATATTGGATTTAGAATACCATCACATTATTTTTCGATTTCTTTCAACGAGCCCTCTCATTTGATACCTATATTGTAGAAGTACATTAAAAATAACTATTTCGTCATCTTGCATGGTCCGCCATGACGTCACATATTTTATCGTGCATTTTCATCCAGACTAAACGTGTATAAAAATTTCAGCTCTATTGTTTGAAGATATCTACTTTAAAATTGAGCTCAAAGATTTCACCCGAACATACATTCCAAGTTAAGTAAAAGTTTTTAATAATTTTTTTTTTTGGTAAAAGGACAAGGCAAACTAGCGTTCGGGTCACCTGAGGGTAAGTGATCCCCGCCGCCCACGACCCCGTGCAACACCAGAGGAGTTACAGGTGCGTTGCCGGCCTTTATAAACTAACCCTCACTATTTTCAGATACTATTTCTAGATGGAGAGTGGGGGAGGGAAGTATCTTAATGGGAACGGAGCATATTAATACTTGGTTTTCAGGTTCCGTCTGCTTACCCTGTTATGTTAGGATATAGTGTAAAGCTAAAAAAAATAGCATTAACATATCTCTTTCTTACTTATAATTCATAGAAATAATCCTAAAATTAAATTTTATTTTATACATTTTCTTAAAATTATTTTACTTGTTTAGTGAAGAATAAAAAAATTAAATAAATAAGTTTTCTTTTTTTAATATTACACAAAATTTTCGCCAGCCACTAACAAATGGTAAAATGTAGAACTCTCAAGTCTCAGTCTCACAGAATCCTCCTAAATCAAACGACCCCAGTCCCGATACAAAAGGAACTATAATAAATATTTATTTACTTCAAAAATCCCACACATGCGCCGGTCATGTAGTGGAAAACAACAAATAATATACAAAGTTACATTTTTCCCTCGAGATAAGGTAGTTCTAGGTTCGAATAGAAATGGGCACATTATGGCACTACAGCCCCACAACAATTACAAAAGAGTTTTTAAACTTTTCAAAGGAAAATAAGCTGAATCATGATTCAAATAGAGAATAAAATCCTTTATAAATAATGAATTTAGACCGTAGTACCTATGGTCGATAATATGATGAAAAAATAGCACGAAAGGCAGGTAAATTGCTAGAAAAATTAGGCGGAATGTAAAAGCTGCAAGAATTTTGTATGTGACTACGTTTGAAAGTGAAAGCTTTGGTTGAAGTAATGAAATGTAAAGTTTGTGACTTTTACGCGTCAAGTGTTTAAATAAGAAGGTTATTTTTTTTGGTTTTCTTATTAATCAGTACGCATCTACCTGAAAAACAAAATATTTTTTATTTAGATAGACTTTTGAGACCAGTTGACTGGTTGTAAGTTCGACGCCCGTCGAGGAACTTCGCTCTGGTGTGGAGGCAAAGCGCAGCGTTGAATTTCACCACTTAGCACGCAATGCCTCCAGAACTCAGAGAAAAACGCAGAAAGGAGTGTCTTAAGAAAAGGTTCCCTCTGCCTAAAACTGATTTAAAAAGATATTTGCGTACACCTTTGATAGAAAAATCTATTATTAAGACACGGAAACGGTTGTGGGTTCATTTCAGAAGATTCAGTAATAATAATTTCCGAGGAAATAAAAATCAAATAGTAAGACAAAACCCGGCATTGAGCTTGAAAAATATAAATAGATTATAACACAAGATTCTGCTTACTCGGATGCACTACTATGCGGAATACAGCGTGACTCTAAGAACTCATACTATAAAAACGTACCATTTAAGCAAAGTATAAGCAGTTTTGTTACAAAAATAAACTTATTACTCTAAAAAAGTCTTAGAAAGGAGTATTTACTGTAGGAGCGATGACGCCGACGCGACCGACG
>DWGR01000532.1:0-21809 GCA_018247715.1 Heliconius burneyi | reverse complement strand
CTTACATACCAAAATCCTGCATTTTAACTAACTAAACAGCCAATCATATTAAAATTCTCAGTCTGAAAATTCCCAAATTGCCCCCTTGTGGGGCGTACGCCCCACGTTGGGAAACACTGCTCTAGATAGTTTGTAGTATTTTATAAGTATGTTGTAGTATTTTTTAAGGAATTAAACTTGCCATAATTCGCCATGTTTAATTCATAGTAACTAGTGGATATTTTTGATCGTAAAAAATATGTAATGACACATTAAGAAATTAGTAATGTAGTAATAGGTGTGTTTTTAAGAGAGGAATTATTATTTAAAAAAAAACATTATTTTTCTAAGAAACCATTCTTTATATTTAGAAGCATATTTTTTTGTATTTTGATATCTGCCAGCTTCAATATTTTTTCTATATATATTTATGTGTAATAGAAATATGTAAATAATTGCTCAATGCACAACCAATTTTCAATATACATTTTCACACATCTTATATAGATTTATAATCTATCTTTTAAAGTTGTACAAAATGTCATATCGTGACGTAAATGTTTTCATCATATATGTATTATTATAATAAATTAATACTCAAAATTATGTGCAACGGACTTAATATTTTTAGAATATTTATATCTTAATTTTTATACTCTTTTGATAAAAATTTTTATCTGTGCAATAAATTATTTATAACATTAAGGTATTTGTGTTTAAATGTTTTGAATAAAACAACAAAGGAATAAAAGTTTATTTTATTAGATACTTAGTTACATTTAATAAAATTATTTACAGTGTTAATAATTAATTATATTTCACTACATACATTTAAGAATAACATATTATTAAGCATCAGAATCAATTTAAAATACAACTTAACAATGAACTTGAGATCAATACAAAACAGATCACATTAAAATAATTAACATTTTGTACATACATAATTTAATTAAAAACAAATATATTTTATTTAACATCAATAAATGTCCTAATATCATTTTATTAGTTTACATATTATATTATTATTTACTTGTATCATTATCAAATATCATAAACTGAGAGATTCTGAAATGGCCCATATTTACAATATGAAATGTCACATTTACATTTTCTAAGCATGGCTTTTTACAGGCGTTACATGTACATTCGAACAACATTGGACCTTTATAAGCTAATATCTAAACACATTCATAAAATGCAATTTTTGCAGATAATATTTATACAAAAATATAATTTAGGGATAAAACAATTATACATAGACGTTAATTATAAATAAAATGACTCGACATGATTGTGTTCATTTTCTTGTCATTTTGAACACGATGTTTAGAGCCAGATTTTTACAATAGAATTTTCAGCTAATTTTCACTTACAATTTATTTTTATATACAGGCCACGTTTCTTCAATCTAAACCACAATCACAAGTTGTTACCTTTTCAGTCTTTCGCGTTACGTTTCTTTCATTCTATCCTAAATACACAAAATATAATATATGCACATATAGATAATATTTATAAGTTTTATTACACATCGATGTTTATGATAAAAAAATAAAGTCGTAAGTAAACGTAAATAAGCTATTTACGCCTTGTTGTGCTAATCAAAATTGATTTATGCCTTTGAAAAGAGTTTAAATTGTGTTCAATGATTAAAACTCTAAATGAGGGTCCTAGTCTATTCACAGATAAATAATACTGAATACGTTTATGCGATATTGAATTTGAGGCTAAATTCCAAAAGGACCGTTTCACCCACGGTCTCAATTATTCTCATCTTCCAAAATATACCCACGATAATTTTACCCTGTTAGTGACAACATTTACCATACATAATAATAACTATAGAACAATAAATAGTGCACGAAAACGTGCAATAAATTATTATCTACGTACACGAAGATAAATGTAAATGGCGTCAATATAATGACAATACTAGGTTTCATAACAAACAAAATCACCGCGTTCTTGTGCGGCATAATTAAGGTTGCCAGGCCGCGAGGATATTACAAGTCAGTGGTGAACAGCGACCGAGTTACAAATTTTAACATAATTGATGTATTATTTTTTTTTTATTTTAGCGAAGTTGAGTAATGATTACTATATAAAGTAAACAAAGGTGGGGCAACTCTGCGCTCTGCGGTGGTCAGCGGCGTTCGGCGGTGGTCAGCGGCGTTTGGCGGCGTTCGGCGGTGGTCGGCGGGGTCGGGGGCCTACTCGCCTAGTGCTTGAGCAGCAGCGCGGCGTGCTTGAGGCGCAGGTGCGAGCGCAGCGTGTCGATGCGGCTGTAGGTGGCGGGGCAGTACGGGCAGAGCGAGCGCTGCGCGGTGTGCGAGTGGAAGTGGTGCCAGCGGTTGGACACCTCTTTACCGCACGACTTGCAGCGCCACAGCGCGGCGCTCTCCGCCGCCGCCACGAACATGCTGTGGTAAGAGTACTGCGGCGCGTGCGCATGTGTCCGCTCTGCAACACGCACAACTGCTGCAGCCCCCGACACTTCCCTCCGATATTTTGCAACGCGATATTTTTTTCATCATATAATTCCAATATTGAATATATATTGTTCTGACAGACCAATTTAAGCATAATAGAAATTAATAATGTTACTAAAAATTATGCTTACATTTAATTTTTTTATAATAATTATTTTTAAATTGTTTTAATGATAAGAAAAAATGAGAAAAAATATTAAATTATTTCTAATCGTGTTGCAAAATTGTGTGGATGGTACCAAAAAAAATGTATAACATCGAACATCTATGTTGCCACACTTAAAATATAAACGATGCATAATCTAAACTTACTGTAACAACGGCCCAATGTTTTCAGCAATACTTTGAGTTGCAACTAGGTATGTCAAACACTTCATGCACCATGAATTACAGTTAAAATGACTATGTTTTATTATATTCTTAGCAATTCATAATTGAAAAATGATATGTGTTCCAACTATAAGCATTGCTGTGTCGAACATCGACTGCGGGTGTTCAGGCATCAGGCCGTGCATTGGTATTTGATCGATATATAACAATTGCAAATGGGGTGGAGCGTGTAAACGCACAACTGAAACTACACGGATTGTAACATACCACAATTTAATGTAAAAATTAGTAATAAATACAACAGATAAATGCAGGATTTTGCAACATGTTAAAATTGCATTACATAACATCAAACAATGTGAAATAAAAATTGCATTAACTGCTTGCATAAAACAAAATTATATAAATTAAACTTTTAAAGGAGGCATCAAACCAAGACATCGATATAATCATAAACAACAAATAGTTCATAAAATTTCATGTAAAAATATAACGATACTGACGATATGTCGTCAAGGTATACGATTTGACACCCCCGACCCTATTAGTATTAAACTATTGTGATACACGACACTATAACAAATTGGCTAATGTTACAAAGAAGAAACAAAATAAAACATAACTAGACCATCGCTATCCTGAATATAACCATAGAGCTCATCCTGCACTCCATTGATTCCAAATTATAAATCACGACTCGTGACGTAAAAGGTAAAATTTTAATAATATACAATAAATTGGAATATTCATTTAGATTGGCCAAATAAGTGACTAGGTCCGCAAGACCTCATTTCATAAGACTAAATTTAGTAATTCGTTAACCTTATGTGTAAATTCCATATGGCATAAAGTTAGCTTTCATTAAGTTAAAATGAACCGAATTTACATTAACAAACTATGCGAATAAAAAAATATGCATAATGTTTAAACTTTATAATAATTTTCTATAGATTTATTTTTTGACTATTTAAGAGTATTTACATTGGTTTTAGTTGAAACATTTTAAAGTATAAGTAAATACAAATTATTGATTAATTAGTATTATAAGTTTACAAGAACGTAAATAAGTACATAACATACATAATAAATTTGATTACATATTTATTAAAATATATAACAAGATGCAATATAGATTTCTTAATATAGTTTTGTAATGTGAATTCGGCCCTAGCTTTATTACGGACACCGTATAATTATTCATTAAATGATGCATACTTTTTGAAAGCTGAAAAGAGATCAAAGGGTGATATTTTCTGAGCCAAACGATGTGATACTCCAAAATATTCTGGCCAGACACTATCATAGTATCCTAACCTAAAATATCTAAAATAATATTCTATGTTACTAATCAATTTGCTATAGCAAATTCAATATTAAAAATTGGTCTCGAGTGATAGTAATATAAAAAATGCATTCAAGATTAGATGAAGCGATTTCTGGACTGGGCGATGGGACCCGCGCCGGACCTCGGATAGCTATGATCTATTCAACAATAGACTAACTTGCGCGATAATAAATTAATAAACAGTACATAACTATTACGATTGGCAGAGGTAAACGAGCTAAATATTAATATTACCAGCTATAAAACCTGTACATCGCCGTAACCCAAACTGCGGTTCGCTATTACAAATTAGCACTTATTATGTATACAAGTCGGTAGTTACTCTCTTTCGAAGACAATCATTATTTTAAAATATCCTTTAGTTTGGTTACGTAATTAAATAACTAGTAATATTGCACTGAGTATGAAATGCCATCAAATAATAAGCGCCCACATTGTTAAGAACGGTACATATAAAAATCTTCATTATTATCCTTAAAATTAAATATACATCTTCGCGGAAGAAACGTTTGGTAGTCACTATGAATAGAGGAACAGAGGAGCGTAGTGCTTACATCGAGTGGGCCCCTATATTCAATAGACAAAATTGTATAACTAGGTACGAGTTATGACTATTTTTAAAAAATTGCACAAGTGAATTGTATTTTCACAGCTACTAAACGGCACTAATGCCACAACTTAGAAATATTGAAACGTTCACGGTCACCAGTCGGACGCTCGTCAACGAGTCGACGAGATCCGTTTATTACATGCGACAATGCGACTTAACAATCTAGATACATTAGTAAGTTTGAAGAGGTCTGAATAAAACGAAGTTAAATCTCGAGTGATACTGTAATCTCTAGGTGTGTCTATCGCTTAGTACCCGTTGTAGATGCGACCTCGGATGCTAGATTAAGTTAATGCAATTGCAAAGTAACTAACTAAAATATTTATATTAATTAATAGGAGTCGAATCGTAGCGTGTTAACACTCTTGGTTCTAGCACCATTCCTTTTTATCACATTTCAGTTACCGTACCACTCTAAGTGTTTAGCTAAAAATGTAACAATCTTAAATATTAAATTGAAAAATACATAAACGCTAGGTTAGTCCCAATTGTAGAATGCCAATATTAGTTACTAAATGCGCAACCTCGAATCGTTCCTACCTTAAATTAATCGAGAGGTCTCAGACCTCCAGCACCGTTCGCACTTATCAAAACTAAACCTACCAACGATCAAATAATAAAACTTGTAACGTGATTTACAAAACCATGTTACTATATCATGAATCAATAAAAACAAACAACACTAATAAATCATATTACATAGGTATATAAATATAAAATTATATAAATCAGACGATAGAATATATCTAAGTATAAAAAAAAAACAATCTCCGTAAATAGATCAACTAGTCTAGTATAAAAATCTTTTCGTATGTTTCCTTAGGCGCTATCCGTTAATACATCACAAATCCTTAATAATCATCTTGCAAAGGCCTCATAGAGTTACAAATGCATCTACACTGAGATTCAGTCAATATTTATATGTCGTTGACCAACGACAGATCACAATCTCTTGCCAGTCCTTATCGATCCGTTGTCGTTCCGCACCAACCATAGGATTACAACATAAATATAATTAGCTACAGCCTCGCGTTCGATTCACAGTCGTCAATCGTATACGTTTAAATGAATTTTCTCACCGCGTATTGTTCCTAACATTTGTAAACTCAAAATGATATCAGCCAATCCATGCACTACTAAGCGATTGGGACGAGTGATTAACGAACTATATACGTTTGACGACAGCCAATGACAAGCACAAGGCAGGAAACTCATAATTTCCTATCTAATGAATAAATATAACAAGACATTAGGAGCCCGTGCGAGGGCCATTAATAGCCAGCATCACTTCGCGGTCGCACCGCTACTCGACACAACGTATATTTAAATAGCTTAAGATCTCTATCGTTAATATAAAAAAATAATATGGTAATAAAATTAACATCATATTATTGCTTTTGCCCGTTCCCGTATAGCGATTGGTATAGAAAAAAAACAGCTTACCTACTTACACATACTCGAGAGTCAGTAACGTTTGAGGGGGCAAGTCAACGCACAACCGAGAGATAGTGAACGAGCTAGGGGCGCGGGCATCAGTCGAAACCGGCGTCCAGTGGCACGCTGCCGTACACGGGCGCGTGCGCGTGCGGATGCGCGTGTGGCGGCGCGTCGAACTTGCGCGTGTCAGGGTTGTAGGCGGGATGCTTGAACTTGCAGTGCGTGCGCAGGTTGTCGGAGCGCGTGTAGGTGGCGCGGCACAGCGGGCACTCGAAGCGGCCCGGGAAGTGCACGTGGTAGTGGTTGCGGATGTGCGTCACCACCTTGCCGCACAGCTTGCAGCGGTGCAGGTTGAGCGCGCCCGCCACGCGCTCGAACGTCAGCCGCATGTGCCAGCCCTTCGAGCCTGCGCGACCACCGACCCACCATTACATACCACCAACATGCTCATAAAAATGGCCTACTCTCCCTCTACTCTTTGCGTTTTATGGACGTTTACGTCTAATGATATGTTTTTTGTAGCATTGTGACTAGACCATTTTTATAATAATATAAATTTTACTGTTTATACAATATTATTTAGGTATTTTAGAATAATAAAAGGGATGTCAGTGTCAAATATTATATATCACCAGTTGCAACCTCATGAAATACAGTAGAATTTGGTTTTAAAAGAAACATTCATCGATCGCTCAAAGTAGCATTTTAAAAATATTTATCTTTATAATTCCAAGTTCTACTGTAAAAAAGATTAGGACGTGAGTTATTCGTAACATATTAGCACTATTGAAAAAGCTTTGATACAGATTTGTTAATGCTATGCTATTAATGCTTCTCCTAGCACTATTAAAGCTTTTATTAAAGAGTAATTTATTTAAAATTATCGGAATCAAAAGAACTTCATATGATAGTTTTAATAAGAGATCCATGCAAAAATGAATCGATGATAGAAGAAATGGTGTTTGTTACTGTCAGTGTTAACATTTTTGCACGTGAGACTTACTCAGACTCATAACTGTCACCAAGGCGGTATACATAATGCGGTGGTCCGTTACACTTCTACCATAAATAAATAAAGAAAGCATGGAAGGAGGATGAAAATGAAAAGAAATAGGTAAAAATAAAGGAATATATTTGCAACGAACACACAGTAACGACAGACTTACGTACAAAATTAATTATAATCGAAGGAAAATAAATTATTGTCAAAAAGTATATACCTAAAATACATAAGCAAAGATCAGTCTTTTACACACCAGACAAGATTCCTTATAATAGATAAAGGAACAATAAGAGATCATAGGCGTCGTTTGGAGTGCTTATATGGACCGGATGTTATTCTGACTATTTTTAAAATTATTTTTTTTTAATTGTCTATTAACGATAGTTTAAACTTCAAAAATGACATCCGGTCTCCTTACAATTTTCAAAATATACAAAATTACTAAAATACATGACTATTAGTAAGTAACTTGTAAAATATGATTTTCCCTTTAAAACACCATCAAGCAAGGATTGAAAGTACAAATACGGTAAAATATGTCATGTAAAGTCAAAGTCAAAATTACCATATTAAGGTTAAATACACCTAGTGATTTCTATTCGTACTGTAAGATATTATTGAGTCACAAAATAGTGAAACATGAATTTATTAGTATTTAGGAAAGAAATATGACTGTTATTGTGTGTAGTTAACCTAGGAGTAGTTACTTCGTAATATTTTATTTAACTAAAATCACAATGAAATTTAAATAAATACCTAAACATAAAGTTATTGGTAATATGTTTAATGTACCATATTAATAACTATACTGTTTGCACAGTTGATTTTACTTCAAACATATGTCAAAATTAATATTGAATTTAAAAATAAGGGTTTTTTAAATTGTGTTATAGAATTTTGTGTTCTTCAAATTAGTAACTACTCCTTGGTTTCCTATTTTATTATAATATATAATAATAAAGAATATCACAATAGATCCGTAATTTTTCTGCTACCTTTATTTTCCCATATTTACGAAAATTTATACATATTTTTCCTTAAAGTATAAATATATTTATTTATTAAGAGTAAAAAATAAACACGTACAAAAATAAGATAAATATGAGACATATGTTAGCTATTGTAAACAACACACACTGAACACTGGGCGGAGGCATTTACCTGCTTATTTATTCTTTATACTTCTCTATAAGAATATTTCAATATTTAAAAATCATTTTTTTATGCTATATGACAGAAAATAAACTAGCAGAAAAATATTAAATCTATTGAAATATAACTATTCTCGAAGACGAGTATTGCCTTATACTGTAGATTAAACTAATACACTAAACACAAAGAAATTTCTTTGAGATCAGAAGACAAATGTCACCCTTGATTAGAAGTTGTGAGAAAATAAATATTTTTCTTTTGTTAAATGTTAGACAAACACACCACACCTTAATTCTAAACTTATTAATATGAAGGTAACTGTTAAAATCACTGAGTAAGCGCACTTGTTAGTATATTAATCTTTATTATTTCATGTATACCAAGATGGAAAACCTTATGTACATTTTTACATAACTATTGTTTATTCACAGCACTCAATTATCCTTATCTTTTTAGGCCCAAAAAATTAATTCCTGATTATCATAAAGTACCAACTTTTAAGTATTATAAGTTGGGATAAGCAATATAAATTTCATATAAAAAATGCAATTATATAATATGTATTTTAAAAAATTGTAAGATGAGCTCTTTAGAGTAAATAATCGATTTGAAACTGCCGACAATAATAAGGAATAACTTAACCAATAAAAAATACTAAAAATAAAAAAGAGAATAATTTTTGGTTTGCCTAGATGCGAACTGAAATTAATTACTATAACTTTATTCACATTTTGTTTGTATATTGGATAAATGACTCTGACCCAATATGGAGCAGTGTTTCATCCTCAAATGTCGCTTCAAGTTATCAGCTCGAGTGAGCACAATGGGACACAAAGGGCACTTATGCTGTTCAGGATTATGTGATTTTAAGTGCTTTTTTATATTGCTGACATTTTTACCACATATTTTACAGGGCATGGGCGCAATGTACGGTTTTTGATTGAGAGCTATTTTAAATGATTTGACTATATTTTCGATATTTGCTATATTCTGGCCGAATGGATCCTGAGGTATATCGTTTTCGTCGGCATATTTTTCACCTGTAATACACGTAACTGCTTGACTGCTGGTATCATTGGGTAGCATGCTACTTTTCAAACTTTACAATAAGATCTCTCATATCTAAATAGCTACGAATCACAAACTCCGAGCACAAATGTTCGTCCTTTACACCCATATTTACATGCTAAAGGTTAACATACTTAAACGCTTCTATAATCTCACGATCATTTTTGACAAAAACAACACGATTTTTGTGTAACCTAAGACCCTCCGGGGGCGCCAAATCATCGTTCGGTAATACCATTTTACACCGATTTCTTCATATAATAGAAAATATAAAGCATTAAAAGTAAAGAAAGTAAAAAGCGTTTAATGTATGATTAGTGCAAATTAGATCCGATGATAAGCGATATTACAGCCAAGGAGCCAGGTACTGCGCATGCGTGAAAATGATCTACTAGAGAAAACAACTAGGAATGCTTATATAGATATGGGATCTATAAACTATCAAATTATCTTCTTATGAGCATTCTTAGTTATTTTCTACGTTATTTTTAGAGCAAAAAATAATAACAAAACAAAATAAGCGCACGAGACGAGGCCGTTTTCGTATATCAAATAAATAAATGAATTAAAATTATACATACATTAAGTATCGTATATTGCTGTACTGAGATGTGTGACAGTACAGAAATTCGCTATAAATAACATTTTAATTGAAATAACGGAATAACGGACTGATCTCGATTTTATAACATCGCAATTTTATATACAATTTTATTGACGATCACCAACGAAGATATATAAATCTGAGTTAAATAATTTTAATTAGGGTATTTTATATTATAAATAAAACCAACATAACAAATGTCCTGTTGATGTTGATGTTCCTGTCCAAATGTAGAAAGAAGGTGGATATGGACGAGAATAAACTAAATAAGTAGCGCAGAGAAATTATGCAAAAATTTTACATCGCTAAATGAAATGTGAATATTGTTTATTTTAATTGAATTTGAAGTCACAATTTATTAGTATATTTATCAATTATTTTTTTTGGATCTTTTTGGACCTGGAAAATAAATAAAATAGTTGGTGATCGTCAACTCAATATATAGATAATAACTCACCATCAATGGTGTCAGTCTGGTCGGGGTGTTGTGGCATGATGGGCTCGCTCTCGTTGCAGTCGTTGCCCATTTGGTGTGGCGTTAATATCGCTGCCATTTCGTTTACGCCCATTGCCTGTAATATTTTGTTGAATGATGTTTGAATAATACTTATAATTGACGCAGAAGTATTTTATCACACAAAAATTTTGTTACAAAATATATTAGATTTAAATTTTTAGGAAATCATGTTTTAGTTAAAAGTTGTCTACAATATTTATAAAAACAGCATAACCCATACATAAAAATGTAACTACATATATCGATTATGCATAACCATGAATAAAGTTACACACTTTCTGCAAATTGTCATTAAATAATAACGAAGTATTGATCCATATATAGGCGCAGTTTTAACCTCGATTAATAGTAATAACGCATATGGCATTTGTTCAGCAATTGCAATGGAACGTAACGATATTATAAGGAACAAAGACAATAAAATAAAACTATAAAATGTTTTAACAGAATAAGTGTTTTAAATAGTTTTTTATATTTTGATAAAAAAAGTAAAAGCAGTAATATTCATAATGACATAAACTGGGATTTAATTTTTTTTCGCGATCTTTACCTCTATTTTCGGCCGGCGTTTCGGCAGGGTCGCACCGACTGGGGCCTCGAGCAAAGTCTGTCGAAACGTTTATGTCAATATGAATCCTTAGAAAATAACAACAAAAAACAAAACAAACATAATATGTACATAAAATAATATTATTAGTTTAAAACGATACCTTATCAAAAATATAATTAAAGCGTAATTTATTTGTGTGTGCGTGTATGTTTATGAGTTGAATGTGTGTATATGTGTTGCAAGTGTGTATACGTGTTGTGTGTGATTGAGTGCGTGTGTCACTGACCGGCAGGTGCGTCTGGTCGTAGGCGTGGTGCGGCTGTGCGTGCTGCGCGTGCGCGTAGGGCGAGTCTGGCTCCTGCTTGACGAGCGGCGTGTGTGCGGGCGAACGCCGCGCCGCGTGCGCACCGTGCGCCGGCGGCGGTGTGGACGGTTCCGAGCCCGACCCCGTCGACCCGCCCTTCAACGGGTTCGCTTTGACGTGACCCTGGAGTGTGGACGATTATTGTTTCATTCTACAAAGTTATGCTCATTTCGCAGTGCCCAGCAGTTGCATAATGCATTATTATTATATGACCAAAGTCTAACTTTAAAAAACATTTAAGCCAGACCAACTGACATATATGCATTTTATGCTAATTGTAGAATTTGTATAAAAAAATATTATTTTTATAATGACATATTCTTAGGATAGAATTAAAACACCTCAAAACGCATGAAGAAGTCACCTCATAATGTCGATACGGCATGTCCATATCGTCTCGGGGCACGGTTGAGTTTTTCCGGCGGCGCTTCTCTGGCACGGCGTGCAGCGGCGCGTGCGCGGGCTGCGGCAGCGGCGTGAGCGCGGCGGGTGCGTGCGCGGCCGGCGGTGTCGCGAACGACTCGCCGCGCGACGACAGGTTCTCCGCGCTTACGGACGGCGTTGATCGCTCTTCTGACTATTGAATGTATAAATTTAAAAAAATTAAATCAGCACACAGCAGGGTAGGTAGAGGGAACCTGGTGTTAAGACAATCCATTCCACGCTTTCTGCCGAATTCTAGAGGCATTGCGTGTTGAATGGCGGAAATTAATGCCGCACTTTGGCTCGACACCAGAGCGAAGAAAAGAAAATGTACATTTAAATAAATATTTCATTTCCTCGAGTGGGGATCGAACCCACTACCAGTCGCTTTTACAGACAAACTTTGTTCCTCTGCGCCACGACCGGCCTCAAACGTTTGGTTTACACGTTACCCGCGTTTCATTCATTAGAAACACACACTAACGAGATCTTATCTAACTATTATCGATATAGTATCCGGTTTAATTAGGAAAATATGGCTAAAGGAAATTATTATATTGTCAGATCCACATTTTTTGGTGTTGTTCGGCCTTTTAATCGCTAAAGCTTGAAAATATAAGTAGTCAGTGTTTGACGAAGAAAAGTAATTACATAGTACAACGAGATTAAGAGTTCATGATTGAAGTTAACTATTTTCGTTGGTTGGCAAGACAATTACAATTATTTGATAAAATGGGCTATCTTGAGTTAAGTAATTGTTTTGCAATATTTACTCCATCTGATTACCAACAAAATTTCTGATACCGTCCCATAGTAATAAAGCAACTATACAAAATAATAATTTGATTATTTTAAATGACAAGTCTTAAATTAAAATAAACATATCTCAAGCTTCTTGTATCTGTACTGTAACGGACTCCGAATACTCGGCGGCTAAATGGTATAACTGCACCTGATGCAGTAAATAATGATTATGTAAAAAAGTAAAGAAACAGTTTCAATATATTTTTATACTTCATCATTGGAGTAAAATACTGTTTTAGTAAAAACTATGTAATGTTTCATGTAATTTGTTATACGTTTGCTGTTACAACAAAGAAGGATAACATTATATTTGTTGTTTTTTACGTTTCACACAAATTGAAAAAAATATAGATAATTTTAAATCGTATAACATTTTTTTTTTGTAAATAATTACTTGAATTGTATAAAAGAAATATAATATTTCTTACTACATAATAAAACTATATTACAAATAGAGCAACCACCTCGCTGTACGGGAATCTTAAGCGTGACAATGCCGTTACTTCTAGATGCCTACATATAACTAACATATTTCGAGATATAATTTAAAATAATAAAAGCTGTCTAAATAATGAAATCGGAGCACTTTAAAACTGAAAAGTAAATACTTATATGTGCATGTATTACGGTTAATAATATAAAATTTAATAATTAATTGGAAACTGGACATAAAAGTGCGAAATTTTGCAAATCAAAGGCAACGGAGGATAGTGTGACAGTTCCTTTGGTAAACCGGTTCAGTAGTAATGATGCACGTGAGATGAGACCGTTTTGCGTATGCGCAGCTTATTTAAGGAAATATCAAAATATTATACTAAATATAACAAATATCGTTCATTAGTTCTGCTGATATCTCTTATTTACAACGTTTTAAAATTATTAGTGTTGAGAAAGAAATATCACTACATATAGCGCACATTATTTCACCTAAAAACTAATTTTCCCTTAGCATCTAATATAAAGGGATTATTTCGTAAAAAAATATCAAATATAGAATCATATAAAGCAAAATTTACGAGGCGTATTTTTAAATGCCTAGAAACAAGGATGTAAGCAGATATTTCATAGCGCATAAAAATCATCGTTGACATTAAAACGAATAGAATCATTAGGCAATAAATTCGTATATAAAGGGTCAATGCGCGCTCACCAAAACTCCAAGGTCGGCGCACTGTACCTACTGTTCTCTACGCAATGTGCTAGACTTGTCTGTCGGGCTCATTCTATAGTCTTCCACACATTGATGCTACAATCAGACTTAATAATTCCAAGCCAATGCCATAAAACGATTGACAAATTTAATTTTAAATAAAATATAGATGTTAGACCTTCAACTATGTTTAAGATTTTTTTTGTGCTCTTAGGCAAAAATCCGAACTGAATTATGTCCAAACTTGTTTTTAGAAGTAATAATAATTTAAAGCCGGTGTAGATGATGAGTGTAATTAATCATTTGAAGAGGATGACAGATCATTTACATAAAGAAGTACAATTAAAATCTATATTGATATTAAAAAAAATGTTTTTGATATGTCAGCAAATTTCAGATCAGACCACAATAAATATTAAAAAAAATCTTTTACGCTATATTAAACTTCTGAGGACCTATTAATACTTTTTTACAGTAATCAATTCCGTGTATTGCTACACGCGAACGGCAATAAGGTAATATCGTTTATTCTTTGCAAAAACTAAATTAAAGCTGCGAGACCAATAACCGTTACTAGGATTTTTAAGCAAAGTACACATCACGCAGACGCTGCATTACAACCTATATGCAATGCTAATTCACCTACACGCAAGAATTTTTTTAACACGATTTCTGGAGTTATTTTCGGAACAAGGCACAAAATTAGGACATGTATAATCTATCTACGAACGAGATAGCAACGATATAAGAACTAAGAAACAAGATCGTTTATCTAGATAGTGATGTACATTGAAATCTGTACACTATCTTCACCCTCATAAGATAGATTTCTTGGCTAACTAAATATCAGTGTGTAGTGTAATCTTCAAAAGCGTATAAAGAAAATAACTGCTAAAAATTATATAATTAACAGAAATAAGTAAAAGTAGCCTATTTATAAAAAATATTGAAAACTCACCTTAGGATTCAAAGTATTGTTCTCTGTCAAACCTCTAACTTGTAAACTTTCAGCAGTCTTTAGGAACATCGGTAGCATATTTTGGCCAACATTCACCTCACCCTAAAAATTTATGAGAGATTATAATATTTCTATCAACTATTATAATAATTTGGAGAATAATAAATAAATAAATCTAAACTCACCTTATACATGAAATCCAACAGAGATTTCATTTCTGAAAACCTCACATCTTTCAGGAATATAATTGGATGTGGATGTGAATTTTGCAAGAATATACTCTCAAAATATGGAGAACATGCTGAGAGTATTGTCTGGTGTGCCTAAAACAATATATAATATAATAAAATATACACAGAATATTAAGTATAAACTAAACAAAAGAAATGTAAAGCTATTTGAAGGTCTTTTCTGTTAAGATCATTATATGGATAGCGTCCATAACTACCATTTTGGCACAACTATTCTTATTTTAATAAGGTTGACTATAGTCATTCATTGCCTAGATATTTAAAATTTTATAGTCATAAGTGTGACTGGGATTTTTATTAACATAAAACAACTGTAAGTGTAGCAAAAATGTTACAAATAATTTAAAATAATATGTATCTTACATTTAGCTAAAGTTGTTTTATAACAAGTTAGACACAACTTTTTAAATTGAGCGAATGTGAGGCCATTCACATTTATAGAATAATACATTAATTTTATTTTCTAAACCCTAAAAGCTGCCAAACAGGTGTGATAAAATTTAGAAAGTTAAAAACTTGCAGCTCCTCTGCAGACTCCTACCTAAACTATTAACTGTCGACCTACTAAGTAAATTGCATTTTATTAGCATAAACTTTCATAGATTTTTTGAGATAATTTTAGAAACTATATGTTTATTGAAGACTGTCTCTGATACAGACTGGTATTTGTAATGATTTTGTTTTGTTATGTATGATTAAAGATTAATAATCCACATTCTATAAGGTGGACTAAAAGAGGTTTTAAGACACTCCATCACATTAGTTGGCAACAGAGTGTCTAGAGATTTGATAACTAATCAATTATATTCAGACATGTTTGTTTTTTAGCAGTTTACACATAATATTATAGACAATTTAAAAAAAATGGAAGTTTATTTCTATTTCATGTTATATGGGCAAATCATTATAATTATGTGTGGACATAGTTTTATAACCTAAAACAAAAAACAAATTTCCTTGGTATTTTTTTTGCATATATTTTAAATATATGCTACCTTACCGTTTTTGCAACACAAGCTAGTCATTATTTAAGTAATAACCTTGTAAATTAGCAAATATTTAAATCTTCTATGTAGACTACCTTGGCTTAGTGGCTCATCAAATGGAAACATTTAACACAGCTGCCACTATATATTATTATTATGTATAAGAAAAAAATATTTTTTTTTTCTTTGAAAATTATATTGAAAATAGTATCTAAATATTTTAAGTAAATTAAAATTTGATCAACTAACTGACTACTATTTTTCCATTACTTATACTAATTTTTCTAATAAATTCTTTTTATTAATTATTGATATATTTCATCCTGATATCTAATCTTATAGTTAATAATTCCTGACATTTATCTTTCAAGAATTCATAAATATATGAGATTTGTTAATAAAACAAGGAAGTGATTATTCTTCATCACTTCACCTTAATCTTAAAAATATATCTGCTAATTCACAGATTATTTATTACAACAGTATACATACCTATGTGGTATTTATAACTGCAATACATTAAATCATAACTCACAATTGTTTACTATTTTTGTAATTTGTTGACATAATTATAAAAAGTTTCAAGATATTCACAATTTAAAACAGTTGTTTGTTTGTACACAAAATTACTAATACGCTTAAATCCCAATGTTAAAATAATATTGTTAAATACTGGCAACAATAGAGTTAGTCGATTGCAATGTAGAACATATAGTAAATTAACAGAACTTAAGGTTAGGTTTATTGACTATCCCTATATATTTTATTTTAAATTATTATTTGAAGTGTATGTCCATTTTATCAATTTGCTCAAAAGTGTTTTGTAGATTGCGGAAAACCTTAATCATTCAGACCATATACTAAATGAACAGTACAGTAACAGTTATTTTATTGGCTATTTGTAAATAATATTGCTGATAATAAGACTGTTGCTTCTATAAAATTATAGTATTATAATTTTGATATAACTATGTTTGATTTTTTTAAATAACCAGTTATTTTTGACGAAGCCCTAAACAACTTTTGTACTTTTATTTAAATATTTAGTTGTAGGTGTTAAAATAGATAGTTTTTAATATCTAATAAAGAGAGTTTTATATAATATATAAATCAATGTAGCAGATAGCATCAAGTATTTCTGATCAGACTTACCTTGACTGTCTCTCCATCGCATGCTAGTGTTACATCGCAAAGTGCTTCTCTTTGTAATAGGCTTGCAAGCACATCTGTCAGGTTGTTTGGGTGATTGTTCCAGCGCAAACAAAATTGCTGGTCCATTGTTGGTGCTAGTGTCAGTGACCGTGCTGTAAATAATTGAAACTATTAATATGAGGAGAGTAAACAAAATTCCTTCAAAATGAATGCTACAAAATTTCGCAATTTTGCAATGTGGTATATTAGGAAAATAATGATGCACTGTTACATGGGGCTCACATACCCTGTGATTGAGATGAGCCTTAAATAATTAAACACGTGCACTAAACAACAAATTTACATTTAAGCAATTAAGTGCGAAAAATTTGCGGCCATAGGGCCTAGATAGTAGAACGAAGAGATAAGTGACATCAGCGGCTCGAATTAATAGGGGCCGCGGGCAGTAAGCTTACTGTACTCCACATTGACAGTTAGACCGAGCGCCGAGACATATCTACTTGTTGCATGTTCCAACTGAGACCCATACATTATGTAATTTAACTCCAGAAAGCAGACGGCGGGGCCACCGACCCTACGGGATGCGAAAACCTCTAGTTGTCTATAAAACGAGTTTAGAAAAGTAGTACCGCTGGCCAAAAAAATCGCAACATGCTGACACCGTTATAATCGCCAAGCTGGATGTGCCAGTTGCTAATTTCAAATGTGTACTTTCAGGAATTTGATAATGCACCATTATTGATGTGGCCACTAATCACTCCGCGTGCTTGTAAATTCACAACCGAAGGACGAACGGGATTTCTAAACGCGTAGTTGTGTCAACTTTGACTATTTCATAGCGCCATTTGCCGTTCCCGTATCTCAGAACCTTAAAATTATCAATCAACAACGAAATATTCTCTAGCACACAATTAAAACACCATCACAAAATAAAAACAACCGCAAGACACAAAGTCAATATTTCCTAACTCACCATTTGCAAAATTTTTGCCATCACAAACGCCACCCGACCCCTACCTTGCACTGTCTTTTTGACCACACACACATCTCGATTTCCGTGTTCACTCACGGCACCTCACGGCCTTCGGAATATCTTTCACATCATAATCGGCCAGTATTCGCAACGCGAACTTCATACGTTTCTAAACGACGCGCTAAATTCAAAATTTGCAATGTTACTTTCCTTGTTAATTTCGTTATTTCCTTTTTATTTTGCAATTTTAAGTACATTTGTGTATTTAAACATGTTAATTCTTCAATTTGTACTCTTTTAGTAATATTATTAATGTGTTTTGAAGTTTAAATTGAACAGATTTATATTTTAGCAAACGAATTGAGGTTATGATGCCAAAAATTAAATGAGTTTAAAAAAAGATTTTAATGCAGAAAATTTTTTTAATTATTAAGTATATAATTTAATAGAATTTATTTGATAATAAAATAATAAAAAAAGTTTAAAATAACACTTAGTGGTTAGGTTTATTAACATTGGCCTTGACATTTTTGTTATCACAATTTTGCACATCTTCCTATCTCCAACTAGCGACATCTATAAGAACAAGGCTTAAGCTTATAGTTCTAAAGGTTTTGAACAGATGGCGCTGTAATTTAGTCATGCGAAATAGTTTGGTTTCGTCATAGGACAGCGACCTTCTTCGCTTCTATTGCTATTTGCTATTATTAATTGAGTATGGTGTTCTCATAAATTATCTCGACATGCGTCTTGGTTTATAAGCGTAAACACTTAAAAACAAGTTTACGTTTGTTATAGGTTTTATTTGGTAAATTAAATATGTGTGTATGTGCAATTCAATATATATTATAAAATAATATTATTTTGAGAAAAACTTATTTTAATATGTAATATGTAATATTAGAACATTTTTAACGAATTAATTTCTAATTATAGTAAATGTTTTTTATTATCATTATTCCAGAAATGTTTTATTAGCAACGTCTTCAATTTTAGTTCGTCTTAGAAAAATGTTTGGTGATTTAAAAATTGTTATTAACTATAGCACGAACAAAGCTTCTGATTCGAATCCATACAACTTAAATGTCATTAACCTGCTTATCAATCAAGTGCCTAATATTTATTGTTTCTAGTAATTTCAAAAGTACTAGGAAAAAAGTAGACATTTTCATTGTGTAATATATAGGTATACTTTAAAATTATAAGTTTAATTTAATTTTAATTACAGATTTCATTGCTGTCAGTTTTGGCAATGATTAGCTTAATGAATATAAATAATGCTATTTATATAACTTACAATATTTTTTCTTTCTCATTGTCTCCCCATTTGGCTTGTATGATCACTGCCCAGACGTATGCAAATTTAAATCTTTATTGTAATAATCTGTTGATGTGCTATGTGACTCAAAAAGCTGTATTTAATTAAATATATATATAAATATATGTTTGCTGGATTCAAAAGGTAATTCAAATGTTATGTTATATTACTTCAACTCTTTTGCTTGCAGGACGTTGTTTATCACAATGAGATATATTTATTTAGAACTTTTAGTTACCTAGCCTACATAGCTCCTGAAGTATTTTAAGTGACACTCGAGTTGTGTGTACCAGAGCGTAAAAATTAAAAATTAATATTAAAAGTAATATTTAATTTCCCCGAGTGGGAATTGAACCCACAACCGTCATATTTACAGTCCCAGGCTTGTGTGATATGGCCACGACCCCCTCATACGCTATTAAATTTAGTCTATTTTTAAATTAAAATCAGCTTCACGCTGTATCCCGCACGCAGCATGGTGGCAGAAGGAACCTAGTGTCAAGTTACTCCGTTCCTCACTTTCTGTCGAACTCTGGAGGCATTAACATTAGTATGTGTTTAGTGGTATGTATATAAAAGATAAAAGTAGTTTATTTATTCGATTGGATAATTATCGATTGTAAAAAAATAAATAACGTAACATATGCAGTAGGTTCATTACTGGGTGATGAGAGTGGCTGCTCGTGTCTCTCGGTAATGTAATGCAGTGCAAATGAGTCAATCTCGACGGTCCGGGCGGCCACATACATATAGTGCTATTAGGAAATCAATTCGATCTCAACTTTGTCCACATCCAGCCTTTAGTATTCTAAAGTATTTGCTTAATCAGTTTTGTTAATTATTTTTGTTAAGACACTCCGTTCACCGTTTTCGCCGAATTCTGGAGGCATTGCGTGATGAGTGACAATAAACAATGCAGCATCTTATATTGACACCAGAAGAAATGAAAATGTAAATTTATATAAATATTAAATTTAATCAATTGGGGATCGAACCCACAACAGTCGTACTTCGTGCCTCTTCTTCGTCTGATGTCAAAATAATTAATAAATTATAAATAAAAAAAAAATAAATCAGCTTCACGCTGTATCCCGCACACAGCAGGGTAGGCATAGGGAACATAGTGCTAAAACATTCCGTTCCCCACTTTCTGCCGAATTATGGAAGCATTGCGTGTTGAGTGGTAGAAATCAACGCCGCGCATTGTCTCAACACCACAACAAATGAAGATATAAACGTAAATAAATATTTTACTTCCTCGAGTGGCGATCGAACCACCGACCCACAATCGTCGCGTTACAGTCACACCCTTATGCCGCTGCGCCACGACGGCCTCGGATAATTTATATTAATAACATTATTATTTAAGAATAAAATATATTATTTTCATCACGATTACGATTTAGTGGCAATGTTTCCGAACGTGTCTTCCTTTTGCACCACTTGCAACCTAATAAAGTCGACCATTGCCACCGTTGCACTTAGTTTTCCAATCTAAACAATAGAAATTCAACGGGTGCACGGCCCGCGGGACGCTGATCTATCTCTATGTAAATTATGCGGGAAATAACAACGACTTATGTTCATCACGGGGTTATAGCACGTGGTACAGGTGATCTGACGAGCGTATTTCTGCCACCAAAAGAAGTATTTTTTTTAAATTTCACACTGTATCTCGCATGTAGCAGGGTAGTCACTCCTTCCTAATTTTCGCCTATAGGCATTGCGTGTTGAATGGCGGAACTCAATGCCACGCCTTGCCTCCACACACGAGTTTTGCCTACGAGTTCATATAAAAAGAATATTTCTGCATAATATACATACATAAGTCACACAAAATCCGAATCAAAAAGTCCGAATAGTAAATAGTGTTTGAACTTTTTGTGAGAGTTATAGAGAATAAAAATTCATTTGCCGTTTCGAAAAGTAACTTTTTTAAGGGGTTACAGCGAACGAAACTTCTGTAAACTATTTTTGTTTTAATTAAAAACATTTAAAAATAGTTTTTATGCAATATTAAAATTTGCTTCTATTATCTTGTAAAACAAAAATATCAACTTACCCAGTATTATTTTCCTCTGAAAAGAAATGTAATAAGATTAATTTAATTACTTACCGTGTGGCTAGAAATTGAGTCAAGTGGTATTCGCAGAAGCATCGTAAGCACAGCACACGAAACATAGTCTTGGCAAATACGCCATTACACTTCATAGTTTTTTCTATCTTCAGGGCTTCTTGTAAATTAAGTTTTGCTGAATTAATATATGAGTTCGCTTCGCACAGCATATTAGACTGTAAAGTGTTCATCTTGTACTTTGTATCTTTGTACTCTGTTCTTAAAAA
>DWGR01000531.1:0-21819 GCA_018247715.1 Heliconius burneyi | reverse complement strand
TATTAAGACACCGTTTCCCACTTTTCGCTGAATTCTGTGTTAAGTGGCAAAATTCAACGCCACGCTTTGCCTCGACACTAGAGAGAAGAAATGAAAATATAAATGTAAGTAAATATTGCATTTAATCGAGTGGACATCAAACCCACAACCAGTCAAATTTAATCACATTTTGTACCCGTGCACCACGACTAGCCTCAAGTAATAGTTACTTTAAATGTGTATAAATGTAGGTGTTAACAAATGGCTGTGTTTCACTTAAGATAATGTCAATTTTTTGCACAAAATCATCTCTATATCTTTAATGCTTAGTAAATCGATGTTTTCTTTTATTTTATTTATCAAATTAAATGTGATGCGTAAATAAATTATACTATGAACGTGTTGTATTTTATTTTCAGCCTTTAAACCTCACATTAAACAAGTAGTTAAGTAACTGCTTCATATAAATTGAAAATATTTATATAACGGCCTAATAGCCGTTAAATATTTATTAAAGAATGCCTCAAAATATTTAAAATCACGTTATAATTTGTGTAACACGATAAGGATTCCCTAATTCTTAATACGTGTGACTACACCCCTATCGCGCTCCCTAGACGTAGACGCTCGCGTAGCGTCTTTTCAGACTCCGATGACACCATTACTATAGCGAATGTCCCGTATGTAGGTAGGAAACACAGTACTCACACACGACACAAACAGACTCGACGCGGTCGGGCCCAGCGGTTAGGGACCGTTAGCTCCTTTAGATTAGTCTAATTTGTCCCCAGTTGCGGCTGGTTTGCTTAGCATAGGTGAAATCCCAGTCCGCTCGACGGCCGCAAGCCGAGGTTCGAGTCCCGCAGAGGGCGCCCTTACAGTCGTCGACTTCCTCACAGGCAGCCACTTAGTGCTTGCATTTATTCAGGGACAGAGTACGTTCTTCCCTACCCAACCGGTGTCGCTGTAAAAGCCAATAGGGCTAATAGCTTTAACCTCATGTTCGAAAAAAATAATAATAAAACATATATCTCTAACCAAATATTTAAGGAGCTACGATGACCTCGATGTAGAGATTAACTTGATTCACGTTGAGAGGATAAATCAGGACAGCTTGGTGATTCAGAGCTTACAATAGATATATTGTATAGTCTAATGAGTCTCCCCGTTGAATAATCTGTAGACATCGATTTTCATTCACTTCATTCATTCGCCTACATATTCAGGCAGGCTGTGTCGCCTTCCGTGACGTTCGGTAATAGATTGCTATGAGATTTCTCCCTAGACAAGTAAGATTAAACGTAAATCACATTATTAATTAAAATATGTGATGTGGTTAACGGTTGTGTTGATATTTTCAGTCCTTTAAAATTAAGAAAAGTAAAAAATTGAAAACTATACTCTATATGGAATTATGAATAGTTTGGTCGTCGCCTTATAAAATACTATATGCACATCTGATGCAAACGATCCGCATTTCCCTCGCGACGTGCCAAAATGGCTAATTTAAAACTGTTAGCTGTTTATAAGAAGCCGCAGCACAGTGCACCTGGCGCGCCTCCAGACTGGCGGATTCTTAAGTATTTTTGCCGTATTTGATACGTACGTACTTTCTATAATAACTAATTAATTTTTTTGTATCTTTCATTCTTCGGTCGGTTTCCGTTTATTTAGGTAAGAGGTAAGAACACTAAATTCATACTAAAATAATAATAACTTAGTTAATTAAAGGACTTATAACGAACATTTAAAATGTGACTTTATTTCAGAACGATATTTGAGTAGAAAAATTTTCATTTATTTTTGTTTATTGCTTATTAGTTGCAAAATTGAGCACAAATATATAATACGGTTACGAAACAAAAAATATATTTCGCTGAAATTAAGGACTTTCAGAATTTTTATTAAGTCCACATTGCCTTATCTAGTACCGCATTTATAAATCTTTATACATCTAGAACCACGTCGTCATATTTTCCTTTCTTGTAGTGAGTGTCATTAACATGTACCTACTTTTATACAATTACGAGAACAATTACAGAAAACAAACATTGCTCTTATATAATGAAATTCTGTGTTTATTTTTTATGCTTAGTAAAATTATGAACGTTAAAATAAATAAAGATAACTTTTATTTAATTTACTCGTACATGTTCGTAGGTATTTTATTTAATATTCAAAGGTGTAATTAAGAAAATATAAAAAAGATTTTTAAAACCATTTTTCAAAATAAAGCATATTCATGGAATCACAAAATATTGTAATCATTAATTGTCGTGGCTTATGGTATTTATATAATATACCACCGATATAAGATGCGCTTGTACAGAAAAAATTGCATAATTTTCTTTTTCTGGAATAAATTTATACATTTTCAACTTTTACAAATTTATTTGCTAGCATACGTGCTACAAATATTATTTAATATTTATATATATCGTCTAATCAGATAGCAGTTAACATAATTATTCCCTTGGATGTGATTTTAACACATATTAATCGGTAATACACTTAGTAATGGTATCGACATTATCTCTACAAAATATCTCTAAATCATATAACTTTATATTATTAATACGGAAATATATGCAAAAGTAATATTCTAAAAAGTTTCTATTTAGTAGCTAACCAACCCTCCGCTCATTTTTTATGTAGATTGAGTAGACGAAAGTTTCACAATATCAGTGAGACACCAGAGCGCTGTAGACTGTCCCTCTAGAGCCTTCTCTATATTAAATTTGGCTGTATTTTTCTTTGAGATACTCTAATGTTAAGAATTCCTTTGGGATTCGTTAGTGTCTCAGTGTGATATAAGATTACATGAACGATGACCTTATAATAAATAGCTTATCTACTTAAAAGGCAGGTGTCAATATTAGGTACTTCATATATACTCTATGAAAAATTCTATTTTATTTTATTTTAACTCTAATTGAAATATGATATTCCTTATTTAAAGTGTAGTTTATAATTTCATTTGGTACAAAAAGTAACTACAAATTTACCTTTTTTTTCCCTAGCTTGTACTGTCCCAATGTTGGGCAAAGGCCTCTCTACATTTCGTACTATTGAACACCAGTCAGGCTTGTAATGGTCCATCTCGTCACGCCATCTCCGTTTTGGTCAGCCAATTCTCCTTTTAGAGTTCGGAATCCAACTGGTAGAAGATTTCACCCAAGACTCTTCACACTTTACTTGCAGCAGTGTCCGGCCCAGTCCCACTTCATCATAGCGGCTTTCATCCCCACCCTAGTGATTTTTGTGCGAGAGCGCAGTTGGGTATTTCGGATTTTATCCATAACACCTTATATGCTGTGCTACATCGCACGTTGACAAACTTTGAGGGCGCACTTTTGTGAATTTGACTCGCTTTACCTATAGAAATTGAATTTGTAATTTTATCTTTTTTTAGATAACGTAAACTAATAATATAATATTTTGTATCTTAAGATAAAAATATAGAAGAGTACTCAATAAATTACATCTTTTTATGACTAAATGAGACAAGTTGTTTGTAGCAATTTTGTAAAAAACATATTTCATAATATATAATTGTAGTGTCCCTGCACGTGAAGGGTAATTAAAAGTTTCAGTTTCACTGAAGTACGGCGCGGTCCTCGCAATTAACGGCATCGCTGTACAGTTCGCGTTGTACATTGTTGTTCCTATTTTAAGAGTATTGATTTGATGCAATTCAGGCAGTTTTTAATAGTTTAACACATTTAAAAAAAAATTCATTGATTCCAATGTGGAGCAAATACAACAAAATACCTTATTTTATTCTTCTACACCTTCGGAGGAGGTGAATAAAATAAAATGAGGTATTTTGCCTCTTTCGGAGGTGTTGAGGCGATACTCCGAACTCACCGAGATTTGGCGAAAAGAGGGGAGCAGAGGGTGCAATTTATACCACCGTTGAAATGACAACACCTACTTCTCAACATTTGTCATGTAAAGCGGATCAAGAGTTCAGGAGCGGAGAAAGGGCTGTCACTCCATTGAGATGTACACATGTTGACTTTATACATTTTTTATTACAACCAGAGAAATTAGACCAAAAATATACTTCCACCTGCTTTGTGATATGCGAGTTAATGTTAAACTGTTCTTATATGTTAAGGGCATAACATTACGTTTACAGAATAATAATATAAATTAGAATGGATACAAAAACAGAAGCTTAATTAAAAGTAAGTACTCATTACTTACAATGAAATATATTTCAAATACTAAATAATTATGATATAAATTTTCAAAATTTGTTTTTCAAAAAAGTTCAAAGTCCTTCATTACATCGGGTCACTTCGGACGCTCATCTCATTTTTTATGTAAATTGCGTGAAAGAACTTTTATAATACCAGCTCGTGACGCCAGAGGTCTGCGATACATTCATTTGGTAATTGGCTTGCATAAAATAAGATACTTTATTATTTATGAAAAACAAAGTAAATAAATCAACTGGATCGCTGTAGGGTAGGCAGAAGGAATTTAGTGTTAAGACACTCCATTCCCCACTTTCTGCCGAATTCTGGAAGCATTGAGTGTTGAGTGGCAGAACTCAGTGCCGCGCTTTGCCTCGACACCAGAGCAAAGAAATGGAAATATAAACGTAGATAAATATTTCACTTCCTCGAGTGGGGATCAAACCCACAACCGTCGCCTTGCAGTCACACACTTGTGCCGCTGCGCCACATCGACCTTATTCTTTATGAATTTATAAATTCCTCATCAAAACAATATAAGGTACAATAAATTTACAAATGGTTTACACGGTTTGTTTATTAATTAGTAAAATTAAAACTTAGGTACCTAAAGAAACGGTTAATTATAAGAATTGTGACTCTTGTCATGCTATTTATATCTACTGTCGTTTGTTCTAGTTATAATTTAACGAAAGTTAGCTACGATTTTTGAATTTCAGTTGCCATAAAACTACCGAGGTAGCCTCCACCCAAGATCCATATTCCCTAATAGTAAGCTTTCAGGCTTTTAAAATAATTAAAGTCTGACTTGTTTTATATCTGTAGCTATAAAGTTAGATTTGTCACTGAATATTTATAATTTCTTTTTCTTCTCGTCATTTGCTTTCATAATGATTTTTAATTGAAAATAATATAAACGAAACTAAGAATCATCCAACACGGCCTTTTTATTCATAAATGAAAAAAGATTTCACGAGAGTTGTTTACAAGTTGGCATTCAGCTTTCAGTTCTGCTTAAAAGCGCACTAGATTTCATTTTTATTTAATGACATTTTAATGTTTTTGTTAAGGGTCCTTTTGAAAGAAGTATACATTTCGCAACAGGTATACTTGTGCTTTTTTGCACAAAACTTTTAATATAATTCATATTTTAGGTAAATTATATATGTGTTTATTGCATACAAGGCAAGGATAGTCAAATATTATTATAAAAATATTTTTCACTTATCTCAATTCATTAATCTTAAAATTACCCACCTAAAATTCTAGATTACCTTATCACATTTACAACTTACTCTGACTGACAGAGAGCACCAGCCGTAAATTTTAGACGTATTGTAAAAAGCTGAAATTTTTTTACGTGGAAACCCTCGATTGACCTTCGTGAACTCAAGATACGGGAGGAATATGTTGTAAAAAATTTAAAGACTTTCAGAGGGCTGTATTATCACATGGATAGCAGTAGACGAGTCGAAAGAGGTATGCAGGGACCGTAGCGTACAGGTGAAATTAAAAAGATATATGCAGCAAGATGAACAATAGAATGGATGGAAAAGCTATCCCATTCGATATTATAGCACAATAATAACAGTTTATATTTAAAATATTTTTTATAAAATAAATAAAGAATTGCTTAGTTTCAAGTTTGTATTATTTTTTTTTTACTTTAATTTTGAGTGTGCAAAATATAACATAGCTAAGTGTCAGTCACTTCACAGTCCACAGAGACTCAAGAGTGCACCTTTTAGCTAATATCATAGCAAAAGTACTTAATACACATATATTATAATTATATACGAGTATATGTTTTATCTAATATGGAGGTACAAGATCACTGTCTCGTCCGTCATCGTCTGTTCACCGTAAGTGTAATTATAAATGAGAAGGATTTGTCTGTTTGTATTTTTAGTTACTTGTCTGTCTGTCTGTCCGTATGTATAATCACGTTTATCTCCGAAAGTACTGAACCGATTTACTTAAAACTCTCTCTCACTATTAATTATTTGAAAACGCACTAAAACTCTATGAAAATTTTATTGAAATAACCAGGTTAATTTAAAATTGTAAAATTAATATTTAATTTTAAAATAAAGAAGTATACTTTCATCTTTACAGCTCTGCAATAGCAGCGTCCAATAGTAAAAAAATATATTAAAATTTTAAGTAGCATCTGGGGTGAATTTAATTTCTGTTTCAAAACCAAAGCTTAATGGCAAAATATAGAGCTATAAAATATATTGTCGTTGTAGATTGTTACAATGTAAAGTAATTTATTTCATGCAATAAGAAACAAAATGTACCAAATACACACACACACACACACACACACACACACACACACACGCACATAATATACGTAATCAAGCATTCATCATGTTGCAGACAAGTTACGTCATTTCGTTTTCCATCGCTCATTTCTTTGAAAATGCTGTCTTCTTTCTTTCAACTCAGAAATTGGATATTTTTATTATTTAGACAAACAAAGCATGCTTAGCATTAACTTAATATCTCGTGTTAAATTATTGCAGACATTTATTGACAATAAACATCGTCTTAGCTAAACGAGGAAATAAAAATAATTTAAATGTTCATGAATTCATTGATCAGAGTGAAGATCAAACCTACGACCACGCCGTTCATGTTGCTGTACTACTGTGCCAAGGTGACCTCTTATACTGAGAACATATCTAAATTATAAATTTTTCATTACCTTATCTTCAGTCTACTTAAGTCTAGTCTCCCAGTTGAATGATGTGCAGAAATCGAATTTTCATTCACCGCCCATACATATTCAATCCGTCACCTTCGGTAACGCTCAGTAATAGATTGCCCCGAAGGAGACTCTCGACAATAAATGTATACGAATAAAACGTACAAAATAAACAAAACTAAAACATTTTTATTAGTTTTTGTGTTTGCTGCTACATATTCTAGACTACATCTAGTAAGTACTTGTATGAACGGTTATGGTCTCATAGCACGTGAGCTCTAAGTTTACTGTATCTTTATATACCCGCACTAAGCCGTAATAGTAAGATCATGAAACTATAAAAGTCTATGAATGCAACGAAGTATTTCTAATTTAAAGTATTCATTTGTATTTTTCTTTTCTTTATTATACAATATTTTGGAGTTGCGCGAAGAATGACGCATGTCGCTGTGGCGCAATGACGCATGGCGCTGTCTAATAATGAAATTTGTTCATCTAACTTTACGCGGCGCAGCTACAATGCCCTGCGTGTCCAGTATAACAATGTGCTGAGGGCGGTCCTAGGGAGGCCTCGTCATTGCAGTGTATCAACGATGTTTGCGGAGGCAGGAGTTGATGATTTTTACGCAATCATTCGGATCGCTTCTGTATATTCACTGAGGAGAATATTAGAGCTGCTTATATTCACGAGCAGCTCTAATACTCTCGTCAGCACATTGGCATGTAAGATGGAAGGCCCCCTATGGAGGCACTGGAATAACTTACATGTCAAATAAATACGTGATAAATAATATATCAGAATAATAGGTTAAGCGTAGGTTAAGCGAAGTATTTGCTGACAAAATTATATGGATTCTGAAAGTCTGAAATAAAGAGATTATTATTATAACATGTTTAAATTATATCATAATTGATCTAAAAGCACTGATGGAAATTAGTTATTTTATTAAAATAAAAAAATCAAAAATACAAATGAAAATAACAATATTAAAACAAACAATCACAGGAGATGGGCTCTTATATAAACGACGGCTCGTCCGTGAAGTATAAAGTATTTGCATCCAAACGAGGGCGCAGCAACAATAAGATGCAAATGCAGACTCCCGCGCTGTCCGCTCCCGTTAATAGCCAACGAGGCTCGGCCACTTTCTACTGAAACTCAGACTTCGAATTAGATATTGTTTTGCAAGATGTCCTGTAATAGTTACGTAAAGTCGTTCGGCGACCTAATGTTATTATTATTTATGTTATGTTTAATTTGTATATAATTGTCAGTCCATGAAAAATGCAATAAAATTTGCGGATATATGCGTTATAGCATATTATATTGTATTTATAAACGAGTCAGCTTATACTCTAAAATAATAATTAAAATACAAATTGATATTCATATTATTAATCTCCGAAGTAGTTGTATGCTATTGGATATTTTAATAAACATAACATACAAAATTTACATTTGACACTTAAATTACGCTTGATTATCTCGAAAACCAATAAATTTAAAAATAAAGCCATTCGCGTCATATACAGGTATTGTTTAGCTTATAAGCACCACTGGATATTACATTTATAATGTAAATTACAGTTATCACGAATGTAAGGGTTTTGCATTTAAATGAAGTGTATAACATATTACGTTTTTCCGTTCAAGTTTCCGCTACAATAATTTGATTATTACTTTTCGTTTGAATTTCATTGTGAATTCGATTTCTAATATTTTTTTTTCGAATTTGACATTAATGCTGTTAGCCTTATTGGCTTCTACAGCGACACCGGTTGGGTAGGGAAGAGGGTACTCTTTCCCTGATGAATAATCAGGCACTGGATGGCTGCCTGTGTAAAAGTTCGATTTCTTATATTGTTATTATACAATTTATATGCTCTTTTTTACATGTCGTGTACCTCCATTTCATCAAATTATACACGTGTGACGGAAATTTTGTGACTTAAATTTTATATTATTAATTATGCTCGTAGTCGTCAAAATATATTTAATAACAATATAAAATTATATTGTCGAGGCCGTCGTGGCGCAGCGGCATAAGCAACGGCTGTGGGATCGATTCCCACTCGAGGAAGTGAAATATTTATTTACGTTTATATTTCGCTCTGATGCCGAGGCAAAGCACTGAGGCATTGAGTTCTGCCTCGACTCAACATGCAATGCCTCCAGATTCCGGCAGAAAGTGGGGAACGGAATGTCTTAACACCGGGTTCCCTCTGCCTTCCCTGATGTGTGCGGGATACAGCGTGATGCTGACATAAAAATAATACGAAGAAAAAATATGCTTACTTTAGATATTGACGTTCCACATCAATTACGAACTAAGTTCCATTTTATAGCTTTGTCTCGTCGCAACTTTATGTACCTCAACAACTTACGTCTACCTCAGCGGTAGCTCCAGAGAGATCCTCTTGTGACTTACAAATAAACAAGCTAATAAATACTAAGAAATAAAAGTTAATATGTTCATAATACAAAGTTAGTATAATCTTACTAAAGCAAGGGTTATTAGAAAATGTACATTTAAGTTTATTTTTGTATTTATTTTGATAACGTCTTATAAATCGATGTCCGCCGTCTGCACGTGCTAGCGACAAATTGGCGTTATATTTTAAAAAGCTTTTAAAGAATCCGCTGTAAAGCATATTCGTCAACTAAAATATTGCCGGAACCTGGTAACCATTTGAATAATATATGTGTGTACTGTAGAAATAAGTTAAGCTTCTTAGCATTGTAAATGAATAAGAGAAAGTTTATCCTCGTTTAAAGGTTCGGTAAGCGCGTTGTCAGAATGCAAAGGGATCAACGTATTTTATGTAATTAGTTGAGACTTAACATAATATTCTGTTTGTTGGTTTCCTTTAAATTTTACTGGATTTGTACGATATTAATTACTTTGTCAAGGGCCTTTTGGCTGCCTGGGGGGGGGGGGGTTGTAAGAGACAGTAAAATGTATATTTTTATTAGTTTCACGCTGTATCCCGCGCTTAGCAAAGTAAGCAAAAGGTACCTGGAAATCTAGTGTTGTCATTCCGTTTTCATTAAGACACTTCCGCTTCCCACTTTCCGCTGAACTCTGGAGGCATTGTGTATTGAACAGCGAAAGTCAACGCCGCGCATATGCCTTGTAACTAGAGAACTATGTGATTTTCTTGAATGGAAAACCGAATTCCGATAAACATTTTCGTACGATAGACCTGTGTTGAATTGAATTGGTAATCGGAGCATTCAGTAATCGAAACGAGGTCGAAAAAATGATATATTTGCCAATAAAATACGACACTTGTGGTATTCATACCTCGTCTTGCTATGTAATGAAAGTATACATTACTACGGTTACTTTTACGGTTATTTCACTTTGAATTGGAATGCCTTCATTATTCATACGACTTGTGTAACTTTCACATGTATGAGTAGATATTTACAAATAAAATACTGTTTATAAGTCTTGTACAATTAATTCCCGTGACATTGACTAGAATTTTTTATATTAAAATGTAATTCGTTAATTAGTCTAGTACAATCAATTAGTAATCAAGTTTTAACATCTTTAATGTGATATTCTGAAGACGCAATACATAAAACAAATCTAGTTTCCGCCATTTTCCATTTATTATGCGACGAACGCCGCGAAAAAAAATATTGTGCGGTTTACGGACCCAATGCGGTATCAATAAAAGTAGCACAAATGTGGTTCAAGAGTTTCAAGTCTGGAAATTTTAGTGTGGAAGATGAGGTTAAATGTAATGAAATATGTTGCTTTGTATGAACAATACGACAATACTTGTACCCCGACCTAATATATTTAAATATCATATATTAATCAAACCATTTATTAGACCTCAAAGTGACAGGATTAAATATTAAACGACTTCAACAGTAGTGTATTGATCGCAATGCGGATGCACAATAAAGTTTTAAGCTTCAACCCAGTTCTAATATTTTGACCATAGAGAAGTAGAATAGTGTTTCTGTATACAAAGTATTAACGTGCATCTAAATTTGGTTAATGTGATATAGTTATATTCAAATTGTAGGAATCCTTTACTTAATGATCATAATGTAATCTCTGCGATTTATCATTTTTCCTATACTATTAGAGAAGAGGTCACCGGGTCGCATTGGGACAGCGAGTTACTGTAAACGCGATATTTGTGGGTTCGAGGTCAATTCGGGGAAAAATAATATATAATTATTTACAGTTGCCAGCTCTGCTAGATGAAGCGACGCGTTCTGTTCCTCTCCTACACTGTCTGAGATTTATGCAGAAAGCGAAGAATGGAGTAGTAGTAAGTGATCTTAATATTAGGTTCTCTCTCCATGTCTTTAAGAAAGAGACTAAACTTGTTTAATTTTGATAGCACTATTAAAGTTCAATATAAGAAATGTATCTGTTATGTCCGTTCTTACAATATTAGATTATAAAACCACTGAATCCAAACAGTTACAAAACCAAGCTAACGAAAAGTTTCATAAAGTCGCTATCTACTTCCACGCGTATTTCGCGCGTACCCTTTTCCGGTCTATCACTTTTCGCATACTTAGAACTAAAGTTTTCACTTAGAAGGAGCGAGTTGGCTCCAGCGGCATTTTCTTGCTAATTAACGAGCGAGTGTACATTGTTGGGCGCATCTCGGTCTGTTGTAGGGTTGGTGCTCTTTCATTAAAAATAATCTTTGTTTAAATTATTTTTTTGTTCAGGATTGATCAGGATTCAGGAATGAATTTCATAAATTTTATACTATAATTTTTAATTACATACAGTTTATATAAATCGCTATAACTATAAGTTGTTATGTAAATTGGTAAGTGTTTAGAGGGTCCAGCTTTTATCCTAAATGCATAAATAATTTTGAATGAGTATTAGGCATATTGCAGTTAAAAATATACATTTTAATCATTATAATGATTTACAGTCATTTATAGTCTTATAAATAAACTAATTATGTGAATGTTTCTCAAACACGACCCTATTTGGTTGTGAAATTAACTGCGACCTTACTTAAACTTGGTCGGAGAGACTTATTGACGGGGAATGCACGGTTGCTTTACTTACTTAATTGGATATATCTTACACATCTTATGTATGATTTATATTAATTTTGTTAAGATATAATTTTTACCTCAAGGGAGTCAACAGTGACAAAGGTAAAACAATGGGTAGGTACTTGCTAAAGTTATCACATCGCAAAAAAAGATTTTTGGTAATTTTAATTTTATTACGAGTATTACTTGAAAGTGATATTGGTATATTTTAAGATCAATTTCTGGTATATTGATCTCAGAGATAGTGATTATGCAAAAGCTAAACGCTATAATTTCGATTGTAAAGAAAAATATTTTTGTATGGTTTTTCGGAAAGATTTTGTATTTAAATATTAATTTATATTTATATTACTTTATTTATTTTAAATTTACCTTATATCTGTTAAATTTTTGATTCATATACATACATTGTACATGTACAAAGTAAACTTTGAAACTTGTATGTCAAAATTACATGCTCTATATAATATCATATCAGCAAGTTGTATTAATCTAATAAAATTAACAGGGTCAAGTCCCTCAAGTAAGTTACCTTTATTACGTAAAGTTTGATGCAGAAACACTACATAGAGCGAGAAATCGACACCAGCCTTCCTTCTACAAGGGGATTAGGACAAAGTTAATAAATATAAAGGATCGTAGCAATGATGTAGGCCTACGTCTACGCGCGGTCGTAGACGCAGGTGTAGGCAATATTTGTACACTTAATTATTAATACATCACTTTTTTTAAGTACTGTTACGATTTTTGTTGTCGTCAACTATTCTTTTTATTTATATAATGTATGTATTCATATGTCACTGAATTAAGTCAATTTACTATGTTTGTATTGTTTGAAATCTTTTGTGTTCTTTATAAGACTATATTTTTTATCTGTATTACTCGTACATTGTCCTGCTCTTTATAAATGAAATTTTACAATATAGCGACAAATTTGAAAAGTTACGCAGTTTTAGTAATTCTGTTACGTATTTAACGTTTCGAATAGTGGAGTTTAATAAAAGGACAGGGATTCTAAGTGTCAGAATTAAATTTTACAAATGTTCTCGAGTTCTTAGAACAATTATACAACTAAACTTGAATACTTCTTGTCAAATATTCATCTATTTCTTAAAATATGTGAGATTAATCAATTCTTAGTAAATATAAATTTAATTTAACTATTCTAGACAACGACAGATACTCGTATTGTCAAGAATCTGAGCAATTTTATTACTCTGCCTGATTTTATTACTTAGCCTGACATATCGAAACTAAAGATTGAAAAAGGTGGCTCTTTTACAACATAGTATACTATGTTTTAATAACTTTATAAAAATTACATTGAATGATATTATAATAGTAAACCGCTTCCTTTTGAAAAAAAAATTAATATTTAATAAAATAGAAATAAGAAGAAAATCACTACACATACGTGAAAATTTTGTTGTTTATAACGAATATGCTAAACAAAGGTAAACCTATAGACTGTTAACATGTCAGGAGAAAAGTATAAGATAGTACTTAATAACAACGACTTATTGTTCCTTTTTCACATTTTACACGATTCGTACACTTTATACCGCACACTTTACACTGTTTCTATATGACACTTTACACTTATGCATGATTTTTACTGCATAGTTTCAGCACTGTCACTGATTTTAAATACTTAAACACCGTCTTAGATTTTCACCTCCCGGAAGGCAGACAAACGACGTACTGACTCAATCCATCAAAAACGTCACTTTTTATAGCCGTTCCCTCACCTCTTATAAATAATTATGTGGGTATTATTATTTTATTTTCTGTAAAATAGCGTCACACTGATAATTGTCTTACAAGACAAAGATACACATTCGGTACAACATTAATATACAGTATATCATAAGTTTGAAAGCGAGCTCGTGCTTTGCATATTAATGACTTTGTTCAGAATCAAGATTGTATTTTACATAAAATCACAAGACTTATCTTGCTTTGTACGAGCAATAAAGGAGATTGTTGACATTTTTTTTTCTTTCAAAATGTATTAAATACACGTTTAGATGTGTCTATCACCATAGAGTCTTTATACCTCCTTCTTATGTAATATGAATCATATAGTGCTATTACAAAAATAAAAACTCCACTCCAATTATTTATCTAAACTGCAATTATAAATATAATTATTAGCTAAAATATCATATAGCACATTTGACAGATGCATATTTAAATATAAAATTTTTTTTATAATTACACAAACAAATTTAAGCAAAATCCTTTCGTTAACATTACTTACAGAAATATTTTTAGTTTGACTATATTTCATTATTACTTTTTACTGAAAAAAAATGAGAATCACGGCAGAGATACAATAACTGAACATCACTCAAGTCACAAACAAGAATACAATGTAATCAATCAGAGAGAGCGTCGTCGGTGATTACTCAAGTGACGTCACAGTACTGGTCTCGCAGCGATATAGGAACTCTGTACTACTTGCACTAAGCTGTATTATTTAAATATATACAAGATATTTTAGTTGTCATTATAGATGCGCAGAAATTAAATTAACGGAAATTAATTAATTGTTACATAACATAACATTAGGATTTTTAAGGTTGTCTTGGAATACTTATAAAATAAGGACACATGTCTGAAATAAAATAAATAAATAAAAAATTGCATTAAATTTTTGTCATATAATAATCCTCTTGCATCAAGCAAAAACTTGTGTAGCATTTGTGTAAAATACGTACATACACAATATCATTACAGGTAATGTGTTTGCACAGTGCATATTATTATGTTTAGAAAAAGAAAACTTATAAAATGGATACTTAAGTCCACTTAGTGACGTAAAGGCAGACTATTATTTTTCATTTCCCTTCAATTTAAAGTTAGCCGCAAGCTTATTCCGTATAGGCGCTGTATCCACAAAAGCAAAGTTAGAAAAGTTAAAAGTTAAGTCATCTACTTGACTTAAATTCGTTATTTCTCTCTGTTGACTACTTTTGCAAAAGGGTTCATTTTAACAAGATTTTTTTGTATTGGGTAACATTTTTAAAAACAATGAGCCATGGATAAAACAGCCTGTGAAATATTTTTATAAAAATATTTCTGGAAAGGGAATTGAACCCATGACCATCACTATTCATAAAGCCTCGAGGGCTTTTATATAATAACAGGTATTAATTCTATTTACATATCCAGTACAGTATTAAAACTACAATAAATGCTATCAAACGTTCCACAACGCAGTCCTAGATGCCGTCCGATGCCTAGATGATGTCCGAGCACAAATAAATCAAAATACCAAAGTATGAAACTTTGTTTTTACTTATTGGTGAAGTTTTATGATTGAATCTAATAATGTTCACTCACAAAATGTAAATAATAATGTGTTTTTTTAGCTTCACGCTGTATCCTGCACATAGCATGGTAGACAGAGAGAACGTAGTGTTAAGTGCGTGTTGAATGCCAGAACTCAACGCCGCGCTTTGCCCCGACACCAGAGCGAAAAAATAGAAATATAAACGTTAATAAATGTTTCACTTCCGCGAATGGGAATCGAACCCACAACCGTCGCGTTACAGTCAGCGTTACAGTCACACCTTGTGCCGGTGCACCACGACGGCCTCAAACTAAATACATACAACGATATTAGTTTAAATAAAAAAAATATAAATACAATAGGCAAAATGTTGGACAACAAAGTTAAGCAATAAGTTGGACTTTTTGAATATAGAAAAATATTCGTGTAATACACCCAAAGCGATCAGCGAAAATAAACATAGTAAAATTGTTCTTAAATGTTTTCGTAAGGTGTTTCATTCTTTCTCGAGATTAACATGCTTATATGTAGGGCTTGTGAACTCGGTTCAAAATATTCTTTACATATTTTATTCTGATGTAATTCTATTTTCGGTTCAAAATATGCGAATTGCTTTTAAAAGTTGATATCTTCTAGTATATAATAATTAAAATAATATACAAGAAAGTTTTATTTATAAAACTTTCCGTAGTAGCTGAAGTATGAAGAATTTGATTTGTGATTATGGGTTCACAATGTAAGAGTAGATATAAAAAATATTTATAAAGAAATTTATAGCTTGGAAATAAAGTGATTGCTCCTTGCGTATCTTTATACTACAAAAGTGACAGATTTTATGAATATATAAGGTCAAACATATCATATACCTTAGATATATAGCTACGTATGTGTGCTTTTATAGTAGATAGATAATATAAGGCATTTTCACTCTATTTTTTATTTATCTTATGTCATGGTCAGCATTGAGGACAATATAATTAAATAATTATGAAGTTTATTTATCAAATAAACGATACATTTTATATTATAATGGTAAAATAGAAATGTGATCATCAAATTGGGTAAATTCCTTAAGGCCATATTTTGACAATTCTCATTCACCGTAACGATACCAGCAACTGCTAGTTGTTACGAGCGGAGGTTCTATGAACGAGATAATGACGTCTTAAGACAGATCATTTGCGTTAAATAATTTGACTAAAGGAAACCTAATATGTATGTATAAATGTTGTCTTACTCTTCGTTTGTCGAGTACTTTATATCATTTTCTGAAATATTATTATTTTTTTATAGTTGGGCTTATAGTGTGCTGTAATATAGAATTTTATTATTTGCTCAAAATCAATAAAAAAATCTTAGTATCCTTATTTATTTTATATAAAATTTTACATAAACGTTTATACTTATTTATAGATGAATAACTTCAAAATTATATATAATATTGTTAGTAATTGGCTGTGAAATATATTTAAAAAACGTTACTAATTTACAAAACACCTATTAACACATTATACAATGGTAGTTGCAATTAAAGTTATCTAGGGTCCTTAAAGGATGAGAAGCATGGAGCAGTACCTGGCACATTTGACCCAGGAGTAGGCTCAAAAAGGCTCGGAAAACTTACCCTTTTAAAGCTTTCCGATATATCAACACCCGCCTTCTCAGCTTCAGCTCAGTTTAATTATAAATAGTTATTTATTACATTCATAATTAATTAATCAAATAAATAATCAAGTCCGCCAACTATATTATGTACACGGCACATTTTATCTGTACCATGTCAGTGCGGCGTCTCGTTAACGTAGTCATTACGAGTATACGGCATTTAACGCTTAAACATTAATACTAATACTCGATTAACTGAGAGCAAAGGACAAATTCCTGAAAAACTCCATCTTTTGCTTCGAACGACTCACATTCGACTCGTTAAAAGTAAGTTGCGAAAACGGCGCGCAGAGACTCCTACTTGACCTACTTTCTAAGTAACGCATTATATGACTGTAAAATGAAAAGTCCTCTTCTAAAATATGAAACATAGTTATCATGACATTTTGAATGAATATTTAATTAAATTGTTAATATTTTTAAACAGCTCTTTTATAATTAAAAAATATATATTTATCACCAATGTGCTTTTGAACTACGCGTAAAATGCACGAGGGCCGAGGAGGAGGCGACAGAAAATTGCTTGCAAAACGGGTTAGGATACTTTCCGCTTGTTTAAAGATGCTCGTGGATTATCTATTCAGGAGAATTAACTTATAACATTGTATAAATATTATTAGATTATTGTAGAGATATTTTAACCAAGAGGTACTCAGCCATTACGTTACTTACTTACAAGAAACAGTTTCACGAGTGTTATATTTTGAGCAACTTTACATTTATTAATTCATCACAATATATTTTGTGCTTACAGCTGGAGCGAAAATACATTGCAAGTTTTAGAAGTACATTTTTGTTGATGTTTGAAGTTTATATTTTTGGTAAAATAAAATTATAGAGTATATATAAAATAATAAAGTATTATTTTACTGCTTCTACTCGTATGTTATGCGTATAATTTTTATAATAAAATATACATATATCCTTTATAAAACTGATATGGAACAGGCGCTTAGCACAGCCTATATGTATGTATCACGAGTTAATACGCGTTTATTACAATATAGGCATGCTAAGATAGATAATTTCCTGAATGAGTAAAATGTTTGCTAAACCAATTCAAATTAATATCTGACAAGAGGATTGAAGCAGGCTGATAATATGTAAACCTCACTTATATTCACAATCCAGTAGAAGAGTATGGAGCTATTGAGATCATCCATACAATCGCCGATCGCCGTCGATCGCATACATAATTATTAGAGTGCGGTCACCAAACCATGTACCTACTCGTATACAAGGATGTGCTTTTCTATCTACATATCTATGTTCTTTTGATAACATAACTTGTAATTGAAATACATAACATTGTTAGTAATCTGCAAAATGTGGATGTCTTAAATCTAAAAACATCTTATTCCACAGGAACGGAGTCATGGGCGGCTACTAGTATATACAATATACTATACAAATAGCAATCGAAAACATATAAAGGTCGGAAGGCTGTTAAAGATGTTAGTAGGTATTACTTGTAACTAATCAGCAAGTTATGTTATGTTGGATAAGATTGATTTGCACTTCTTTTTTTGTTGAGAGATACTTTGCTCTGGCTACTCTCTCTACTCTACTTCGTTCCAATTTTAATAAAAATTGTTTTGAAAATTTTAAGATAGTAAAATTAACATAAAATTGATTCATTGACTGATTGAAACTGGAGAAATGTAGCTTCATCCGGCAAAACAAGAGTGATGGTGAGCGAGACAATTGTAATCAACCGGAATGAAAGAGGGACAGACTTGTCAAGTCCGTAGCAAATTGATTGCGGCGGCGAGAACTGAGTTAACTGATTACATCGCGGAAGATACCAACTTGCTACTTTTGTATTGGATTTGTATTTTTTCAGATTATTATCGAATAGCAAACTAACATACTGTAGTTTATTTCTATATTTGATTCACAGTTAATTCATAAGAGTTATTATACCCGTAATAATAATTCACTTGAAAGTAATTAGCTGTTTATTGAAATAAAACCGATATAAAAGCGATACAGCACATGAATGAAATATAGAAGTAATATAGCAAGTACAGTAATTTATTTATATTTAATGTAAAAAAACTTGAAATGTTAAGGGACCCAATATAAAATATAAATATATTGCGAAAGTTTCTTAAGAAATAAGGTCAAAATAGAATCCCTTCAATATTTGCCACAGGTATGACGGCGGAACTTTTTAATATTTCTACAACTTGGACGCGCCAAGCTACAGTGAAAACGCTACAAATTAATAGGACTAGCAGTTCTATAATCGCTGTAGCAAATTTCGTATTGGCTTCAATTATCTTATCTTAATAAGACCGTAAATATAATAGGGTTCCATCTATCGTTGCGGCTGAGTTACAAACATAAATCGTTAAATCATGATCGTGCTTGGCATCTTCCATTTTCTTGTTTTCGGTATTTTATGCAAGAATAAATTTGTTAAACTTCAAATTTTCTGATGTATTCACTTATTCAGCCATTTCTATAAATTGTTTTGAAGTCATTTTGGCACAAGAACAGGCATAACAGGGCGACTGTAAACAGGACAATTGTGGGTTCGATTCCCACTTGCGGGATTGAAATATTTAATTATTCCGTTGTGTGTTGCCACTCAACACGCAATGTCTCCACAGTTCGGCGGAAAGTGTAGTATTGGAAATTGGAGCGAAGTGTCTTAACTTTAGGTTCCGAGGTTCCCTGTGCTTACGCTGTAATATAGAGGATAGCGCGTAAGTTAAAAAAATATATATTTTCTCAAAGTAAGATAAGTTTACAAAGTAACGTGTATGCTAGTAGCCAATAGTGTTACAAAATCTTTTCTCGCATAAAAGTCAGAACATTCGAATCACGTACTCGTATGGGGCCACCGCCTCTCTAGCTCCCTACTTTATAATATATTGTAGCAGGCGCCGGGGGCTGTTTGCATCTCACCTTTACATATCCTCACTGTTACGTACCACGTACACGTATATTCCACGTGGAGTTTAAATAAGCATTCAATGGTCCAGTTACTTTTATAAACGAGAGAGTATTGGTCAAAATTAAATATTTGTAAAGGAGCTTATTGATGTTTCAAAATTGTTATTTTTCAATTATTATTCAATTATACGAGTATATATATTATTATTATTTTAAATTCATGTTAATAATTATGATACAGAAATTTTTACAGAAACAAAAATTAGCGTTAACATATGTCTTAAACAAGCTGCACGTTATAAATGATCTCATTATTTTATTTATCTTTTTTATTTATAAATTACAAAACAGAAATTTGCAACACTTAAAAAGCAGAAATAGATGCAAAATTATGTTGTTATATCGCAATGTCCTGTTTACTTCAAAACGGAAATGGAATAAATGTTTATTCAAATAGAAAAAAAAATCAGCTTCACGCTTTATCCCGCACACGGCAGGGTAGATAGAGGGAACGTACTGTTAAAACACTCCGTTCCCCACTTTCTGCCAAATTCTGGAGGCATTGCATGTTGAGTGGCAGAACTCAACGCTGCGCTTTGCCTCGATACCCGACGATAAAATGGAAATATAAATGAAAATAAATATTTCGTTTCTTCGAGTGGGGATCGAACCCACAACCAGTCCGTTTTACAATTTGTGCCCTGCGCCACGACTGGCCTCTAAATATATCAAAATAAATTAATATACATAATTATTACATACCAGGTATACGGTTTATATTTGACTTGCAATACTAAACGGAAGGCAATATTACTGTACATAATATTTTTCTGGTATTTAATGAAAATTAATTATATTGAAAACATTACAAGCATATGAGTATGGAGCTTGATTTTAATTAAAAATGTTATTGCAATTAGATATGTATGTGCAAGTTTCATTTTAAACACGGTTTTTTCAGTCAGTTAACACACAATATCGAGTGGAGTCACACGAAACAGAGTGTCTTAGCACTATATGTGTCTACCCACCTTGTTATAAGTGAAAAATGCGTGAAATTACTAAAAAAGTATAATGCGCTATAAGACATTATTTAGCGTTCTGTTTTTTTACAAGGACTCTCCTAATTTTCTGCCAGCGCATCGCCGTTGTTCCTCTCAATTGCCTTTGTTTGGAGATCACACGCGCATTTAAGTGTGTAGTTTCAAACAAGTTGAATAAAACACCTAAAAATTACATAAATACTATTATTCCTTATTAACAACATCCCCGACAAGATCTCAAGAAAACAAACAACAAAAGAGCTGATAATCTTCAAAAGACTTAACATATTCTTTTGAGTCAATAAAGTCAGTTATTAAAAACATTCTCGATTAACGCCACATTTTAAACAAAAAATAAACTAACCGATACTCATTATCGGCTCATCAGACATGACATACACGCATACACGCACACACGTCGTAGGGGCTACTAAATAACTAATTTGTATCGGTTCTATTACACAACAAAATATAAAAATAATCTAATTTTTTTTTATCAAATCATTTTCACGCTGTATCCAACATACAGTATTACTTAAACTTCTTTTTACGTTAATAAAATCAACTTCACACTGTATTCCGCACACACCAGGGTAGGCAGAGGGAACCTAATGTTAAGACACTCCCCTCCTCACATTCTGCCTAATTCTGAAAGCATTGCGTATTGAGTGGCAGACCTCAACGCTGCGCTTGCCACGACACTAGAGCGAAAAAATGAAAATAGAAGAGTAAATAAATGGTTCACTTACTCGAGTGGGGATCGAGCCCGCAGCCGTCGCGTCACATCCTTGTGCCGCAGCGCCACGACGGTCTCAAATTTATTTACAAATGTTACTTTCAATTGTTGTTATATTTTTGTATTATGCAAATTTTAACTTACGTAACAGTACGAGTATTTCTCACTCACAAAACCCAACGAAAAGTCATATCAGCTATATTTACAAAGATACATGCGTGTCGTTTCCATTATT